>KV020240.1:0-16146 GCA_001598015.1 Dorcoceras hygrometricum | reverse complement strand
AAACACTCCATCCAAGTGCTGGATTAGAACAATGATTTATGTTAATGGAGTGTGGACTGTTGAACCTTGTGCTGATCGATGGGTGAAGATTCCCCAGATGGTATTTTCTAATGAAGTTCCTCGTCAGCGTCAGTATGATGACACTCTTCCTCCGACGAGTAAATTTTTCAGATTTTTGACGAAGAGATGGGCTGACATTTGTTTAGAGGTTGTTGATTTTTGTGCTTCGAAAAGACTTCTACCAGTTGGATCACTCAGTTTCTGCAGAGCATTAGAGTTGGTTATACCAGATTCGAGTTTTGATTCTCGCCCACCCACAGTGTTTGCTCTTCGTTTCTCTCAGTTCTGTACAGCTTATATTCATTATAGTTTGTTCGGCAGACTGACTACCGCAGATATTTCAGATTTTCTTTCTTCCATTGCTTTGGAAAGAACGGCTTTACGTGGTGTCAGAGATCTTTTGCTCGGTCAGTTGTTCCAAGTGTACAGTTTTCATTAGATCAGCGCCCGTCTTCTCCAACCTCTGCCGACAGTTCTTCCTCTATGCATTTTGATGCGTCAGATCTAGATGCTGTTGTGTCCTCTCTACCATCTGTTTCTACGGATATTTCAGCTGCTCTTGCCGATTTTCAAGCTATTTTATCGGAGCAGATTAATGAATCTCAGAGTGGCATTTCCTCCAGACTACATAAGATTGAGCAGGGCGTTCGTGACTCCCTGTGCGATCAAGCAGCAGTATTCAAAAATTTATTTCAGGAAGCACGCCAAGAAGGTCGCACCATTGCTGATGTCCAGACTCTGCGCTTTAATGAATTCCGCAAACATACTCTAGCTCAAAATGCTCTATCTTTACCGGACTAGCGGATGTGCGAAAGGAAGTGCAGGAAGTCAATGCTAAGGTGGACATCTTAGCCTCGCGCTTGAATGACGTTCAAAAGGATGTTGAGGCCACCAAGGAAGCCATTTCCCACCAGCTTTTCGAATTTCAAAGTCAGGCACAGGCAAATCAGAATATTCTTCATGCCCAATTGAGCGAACTTGTTAATTATATTAATAGGGGCGGTGCTGACAAAAAGGGGGAAAGTGGCAGCCGAGGACCCCCTTCGCAGAGCCCTGTGCTGCTTGACTATTTCCTTGAGTTCACAGCTTAGAAACCGGATACACATGCAATAACATACGGCTCAGCTGAATTGAAGTTATTTCGGTGTTCATCTACCCTCTTCTGTACTTCCATCTCGTACATCTTATACAGCACCAACGACCTTCGCTCAAACAGTTCAGATATGCGCTCTGTCTAAGCCCAAAATAAAAACTGATTTTCAATGGCCAGGCTCTCAAAGGACGATACATCATTGAGCCTCACCGCAGTGCGGAAGTGTATCGAGTTGTTATAATCAGCCATCCTATCGGAGACATCTTCCCACGCTGATTTGAGCACCAACATACAGTGCTCCTCCACTGGGTTAGGCCGGGCAAAAGCGTCCATGATCTCTTTGCCCTTGGCGGCGGGGTCTATCTTGGGTAGAAAATGCATCGCCCAGTTGATCTCCCTGATTTCCACAGGGGCAAAGATACCCTTTCCAGCAGAAGTCATGGACTGCTGAGCTGGTGGCTAGGTCCAGAGCTGACCACTATCGTACCCTCGTTGGGAACAGGCTCCATATCTGTTTGGTTACTGCACTCCACACGCTCTTCTTGATCAGCAGCAAGGGAGCCATCATCAGCTTGCCTCTCCACTTCTATATTTTTCTCCAAAGTGGCGTTGGGATCATCTTAGAACCCTCGTCAGCCCCAGCTGGTATGTCAGGAATAGGACCAGGATTGAATCCTGCCTGGTCACCAGCTGTTCTCCGTGCCGGATTGGTCCTTTTTGTCCTCTGTTTCTTTATAATGTTCTCAAGAGGAAGAGACACCGTGTACTTCGAGTCCGATGATTCTACAATCAGTTTGCGCTTTGAAGTAACACCCCTTTTCTTCAGCTTCGCCAACGGGCGCGAACCCGCGTCTGAGCTGGTCCCAGACTTGGACTTCGCTGGAGCAGCTTGGCTCCTATCCTTCACTGGCTACTGCACAACCACCTTCTACTTCTTCACTATTTGAACAATCTTTTCCTTCTTCTTCCTTGGCTTCTCAACAGCCGCCTTCTCCGGCTTCTTCATCTCACCAGCCTCTTGCTCTAACTTCTTAGTGAGAGACGGAACACTATCTGTAGTGGATTGTTGTTCACTCGCAGTCGCACCAGATATCTTGCTGGTTTCACCAGCTGGACCAACATTCAGATTTTTCTTCATGTAGGTGTGAACAGACTTGTTTTTCAACACCTTCTGCCGGTGGAGCTTGACGGCCTCCCCAAGATCTGCTTTCACCAGTTGTTTCAACAGAACACTTAATTGCATAGCAAAGCCTTGTGACTGTCGTCTAGGGCTGTGCACCATAGCAATCAATCTGAAACAAAACCTGTGCCCAGTTTACCTTCAACCCAGCATTGATGGCCACCATCAGATCAAATTTTTCGCTGGTTCACAACATCAAATGAGCCAGATTTTGCACACAGTGCCTTTGAAATGATGTCATGCAACAGTCGATATTCCATCCTCATCTCTTTCTTCTTATTGAGTGTCCTGAGCGGCACATCAGTCCCCAAAAACCGCATCTCCACCACTGTCTCAGTCAGAATATCAAGAAACCCAACTAATCCTTCAGTCGGTAGTTCAAACGCTTCAGTAAACACGTCCTTGGTAATCACCATTTTCCGATTAGCTACGAAACTGACAATCTTCCCCGCAATAACCTTCACATTCGCAAATAACTCAGTTACAGCTCCCTCAAACATAGAGCTCGATGCCTCCAAAAAGCCCTTAAGCCCTGTGTCCTCTAGGGACTTAAACATTTTGGCCATTCCAGTGTGCTCCATGGCGAGCACAGATGCAAAATCAACCTGCATAGCATTGATGAAGAAGGAGGCAGCCATTTTGGAGGATAAAGGGTTAGAAGCAAAGGAATTGCGAAAGATTGCAAGAAAAATGCTGTAAATTGCTTGCTAAATTGCTAGAGTGCACGAAAATTTGAAAGCGTACTGTAAAAAGTAAAGTAAAACTGTTTATGTACGAACGAGGAGAGAGAAGGATTTAAATGGACACGTGTCATCATCATATTTAAAAGTAATTTGAAATTCTGAATAGATGACCGTCCGAGTTTAAAAGAATTTGAAAGGGCAAACCAATCTCAATCGTTCGATTAATATACCAGCACAGAAACAATTAATCCAAACACCATGATAACATCATGCCGTGTATATCTCTAAGCTGGACCAGATCAGTGTGGAGCTGACCAGCTGGGAGATAAACGGCTGACTTTGCCATTTTATGTTTGAATTATTTTGTTCCCCTGAACATATGCATGCACGACATATCCAAGAGACCTAAAATATTTGTAAAGTAAGAGGACTTAGCGTCCAGTGGAGGCTTGATGTCAGCTACTTGCTGATCGGTTGACACATGATCCACCCGAATCTTTCTTCATCACATGGTCTCTAATGAAATGATGGCGTATGTCAATATGCTTGGTCCTGTAATGCAGCACGGGGTTCTGAGTGATTGCGGTCGCACTTGTGTTTTCGTAGAAAATGGGTGCTTCCTGTGCATCAATGCCATATCCCTGAGCTGTTGTTGAATCCATAATATTTGAGCGCAACAGCTACCAGCTGCGAGGTACTCTGGCTCAGATGTTGATGTAGCAATTTATGTATGTTTCTTGCTAAACCATGAAATTAGTCTATCGCCCAAGAACTGGCAGGTTCCACTAGTGCTATGCTGATCAATCTTACAACTGCGTAATCTACATCATTGTAACTAATCAAATTGAAACTTGAATCTTTGGAATACCAAAGACCCACGTTCTGCGTGCCCTTTAAGTATTTCTAAATACGTTTAACAACAATGTAGTGTGACTGTTTTGGATCGACTTGGAACCTCACATATACAAACCGTGAACATAATGTTCGGTCTGCTTGTGGTTAGGTACAATAGAGATCCAATCATCCCATGATACATTGTTACCTCAAAGGCAGTTCCAGCTTCATTTTTATCCAGTTTGATTAAGCACTCATCGTAGTAGCTGACGAACAATTTTCCATCCCGATCTTCTAGAGAAGTTCTTTGGTATATTTATCTTGATTGATGAAGATCCCATCCTCAATCTGTTTTACTTGTAAGCCTAGGAAAAATGTTAGCTCCCCCATCATGCTCATCTTGAATTTGTCTTGCATTAGCTTGGAAAATTTATCACAAGCTTAGGATTAGTTGATCCAAAAATGATATCATCAACATAAATCTGTACTAACAAGACGTGATCATTCTTACCAAACTTAAACAATGTCTTTTCAACAGATCCTATAACAAAATCATGATCTATCAAGAATTTGGATACTACATCATACCAAGCTCTGGGAGCTTTTTTCAGACCATACAGAGCTTTATCAAGCTTAAACACAAATTCTGGTCTGATATGATCTACGAAGCCAGGTGTTTGTGCAACGTACACTTCCTCATTTAGAATACCATTTAAAAACTGCACTTTTGACATCCATCTGATAAACCTTGAAGTTTTTATATGTGGCATATGCAAGAAATATATGAATTGCTTCTAGTGTAGCTACAGGCGCAAAAGATTCCTCAAAATCAATTCCTTCTTCTTGCCTATAGCCTTGCGTTACTAGTCTAGCCTTGATTCGAACTACGTTACCATTTCATCTAGTATATTTGTAAAGACCCATTTTGTACCTATAATTTTTTGATCATCAGGTCTAGGTACTAGATTCCATAATCTACTTCGTTCGAATTGACTAAGTTATTCTTGCATAGCTTCTATCCAGCTCGGGTCCACTAAGGCCTCTTCTACCTTTTTAGGTTCGACATGCGAAATAAATGCAGAATTGAAATATTCTCTTATCATCTGGCCTCGTGTCCTAACGGGTGTAGTAGGGTTACCAATGACCAGCTCAGGTGGATGATTTTTATTCCATCGGAAACCTGGCCTATGTGAGGTTAACGATTCGTTCTGTTCCCCCTACATGCCTGTTGGATCATCTGGAATACCACTTGTTGGATTACCAACTGTTATGTTTGGCTCATCAGCTTGTGTATGTTCTCCATTAGCTTGATCGCGAGCTGGACCAACTTGTGAAACATCTAGAATATCTGCATTTGTAATTGGCAGGTCCAGTGCGTGCTGGTCATCAGCTTGATATCTGTTTTGTTCCTTGTCGTCACTCGATTCTCCAGATTAGTATATTCCAGACGATTGCACAAATCATTTAAATTTGAAGCTAATGTTGATCTAAAGCTGGTTTCATCAAACACCACATGAGTTGATTCTTCAACAGTTAGCGTTCTGTTGTTGAACACTCTATAAGATCTGCTCGCGGCTGAATATCCGGGAAATATACCTGCATCAGATTTGACATCAAAAGCTTTTAAGTAAGTTTTCCCATTAATATGGATAAAACATCTGCGTCCAAACACCCTGAAATACGAAATATCAGGTTTCTTGTCGTTCCAGATCTCATAAGGGGTTACACCATGTCACTTATTTATCATTGATATGTTCTGAGTATAGCAAGTTGTGTTTACTACTTCAGCCCAAAATTTATTTGAAATACCAGAATCAGCAATCATGGTCGTGGCAGCTTCTTTAAAGTTCGTTTGCTACGCTCAGCTAACCCGTTTTGTTGAGGTGCTCTAGCTGCACTCAACTCATGTTTGATTCCAATGTCATCCAGATAGGAGGAAATTTCAAAATTCAAAAACTTTGTTCCTCTGTCACTCCTAATCCGGTTGAGACTGCAAGATTGCTCATTTTGCAAACTTTATAAAAGCTTTATCAGCTGGTCGGCGGTTTGATCTTTGGATTTTAAAAACAACACCCAAGTAAATTTTGAAATTCGTCAACTACGACAAAGGTGTATTTCATTCCCCCTAAGCTGGTGACGAGTATGGGACCAAAAAGATCCATATGTAAAAGATCCAGCTTACGTGAGGTTTTGTTACTGTCTCGACTTTTGAAAGTTGATTTTAAATGATTTCCCAGCGGACAGGAAGAGAAAATTTTGTCCTTTGAAAATTTTAATTTGGGCAAACCATCAACTAGCTCATGCTTGCTCAGATTGGCAATTGTCTTGAAATTTAGATGATTCATCCGCTGATGCCATAGCCAGTACTTATAAGAGTCAGCTACCTGGTCTAAATTTGTAGGTGTTCCCAGATGTCATACCTTCCGGATTCAGAACGGTGCATGTGTGCTTTTGAAATTTAACTGAATAGTTATTGTCGCACAACTGATAGATACTTATCAAGTTGTAGCACAAGTTCTCTATAAGGATAACATTATTGACAGTAAAATTACCATGGGTAAGCTTACCCTTACCACAGTGTTACCGTTAGAATTATCGTCGAAGGTGATCTTGGGTCCGTTGCATTTCTTGATATCTGTTAGCATCTTGGCATATCCAGTCATGTGCCTCGCACATCCACTGTCCAGATACCACGTTGATTGCTCCAATCTGAAAACATGTTGTTCCTGCAATCCCAAATCAAGCAAATTTGGTACCCTTTGATTTATTCGGGTCCATGTTTTATTAGACCTTTCGGAACCCATACTTGGATAATCTTAACCACTTTACGAGTGCGTGGATCAAATAAGTGTGTGATCCGTGTGTGTTCTTTGATCTAGATTGTGTTTGATGAGCAGTATTTGTGCCATGAGATCTGGGCTTACGATATATAGGCATGTACTGCCTGTACTTCGTCGAAGCGTGAGAAAACTGGCTTGGCTTTACCACCGAACCAACGTATCATTCCTCCTTTGATGACTTCCAGTAGAGAAAGACTAATTTCCAAGATAGATTTGTTCTATCTGCGTTCATCCATCACATCGAGTTTGGATGGCGCGCCCCGAGAGAGAAGTAGTCGAAAGGTGCATGCAATCTTTGGGGAAAGGCCAATGATTTAATAGAATCCCAGGGTTCGAAATTGCCTATCGGTTCACAATTTACACTATCCCCGTATAAAATCTAAAGAGACTCTTGCGGAGAGGCAAATCACACAAAAAGTTTTCGACTTTGATCCCAGGATTCAAAAAAGGTCATATTGATGTCTTGACTTCATACCCTCTAAACAAGACTTACTATTACATTACAATTTAAAATTATTAAATAAATAGAAATTCTATATCGCTAAATGAATCATTATGTTCTATAATATTCAATAGAATATGGAATTATAGATTATATTCGGTTCTATTGGGTTTACCCCTCATCTGTTTAACACTTTCTCCAAGCCAGCTTTCACAAGGCTTCTCAGGAGCAGTATACCCCAGCCCGAAAAATCTTCCTTTCCAGATCGGAAGATCATCTGCTATCTTTGTTTCACCAGATTGTGCCTCAGGCTGTGCCGTGCTGGATTTTACAAAATTCATGATTTTAAACTTTGTCTTTCCAGTCTTTGGGGTACAACTGGTTTCTGCTGTACACTATAGTTGCCATCATAGCCTAATCCAATTTTGATCACCAGAGAGCTTCATAGTTCCATGCAGTTTATCCAGGGAAGCAGAAGATTTGGTCCAGGAGCTTATTATACCAGCTAATCGTTGATTCTCATAGAGCATCTCCTGTGACCTGCTTTTCAACTCCTCATTCTCAATTTCAAGCTTACTTAGAGCATCTTTCATATCGCTTGAGATAATCAGCTCAGCTTTTGTTGCATAGTGGATTTCTCTGAATCTGAATCAGCCCATGCACTCTTGTTCTCTTCAGCGACCATTGCTTTCTATGTTCTCTTCTTCCTGTAGAGCTTCTTCTCCTTTTTTCCTTGTTGGTACTACGATCTGGTTGCTTCTTTGCATCCAGCTTTGGTTTCCTACAGTCAGCCATGAAGTGATCAGGCTGCCACAGTTATAACACTTGTCATCATAAGGAGACTTAAAGTTCTTTTTAGGAGAATCAAAAGAGGAAGGTTTAGGATTATTCTTCCGCATAAATTTCTCGAATTTCTTAATGAACAAGGACATAACATCCTTGCTCAGCTCCTCAGCTGATCTGCTGCATGTAGAGCATGGACTCTGATCTGGAATTGTTTCTGCAAGAGCTCTACTTGGTTGAGATGTAGAAGGCTCAGATTATGCTCTTGTCTCCAACTCGAACTCATATGCCTTCAGATTGGCGAACATGTCATGCAGCTCCATCTTTTTCAAGTCCTTAGATTCTCACATGGCCATGGTCTTCACCTCCCATTCCTTGGGCAGTGCACACATGACTTTTAGGGCCAACTCCCTGTTGCTGTAAGATTTGCCCAATCTGGTTAACTCAATCACCAGTGAGTTGAACCGTTCATCAAATTCTGCCATGGTCTCCTCATGCTTCATTTTGATTAGTTCAAAATTTTGTAGGGCCATGGTCAATTTGTTTTCTTTGGTTTCCTCGTTGCCCTCACATATCCGGGTCAGCTTTTCTCAGATTTCTTTAGCAGTTGTGCAAGTCTGGATTTTGCTAAACATATTATTGTTTAGCATCTTGTATAGGATGTCCTTAGCGACATTATCCAGATTTGCTTTCTTCTTATCCTCGGATTTCCATTCCATCCTTGGCTTTTCTGTCCACTGAGGCGCACCATATGATATAGGTATTGTTGTGTTTGGTCTCATGATCTTTATGGGCTCGTTAGTGATCACAAACCACATGTCGTCATTTTGTGCTGCCAGGTGAGCTTGCATACGGATTTTCCATACATCGTACTCCTCCTTGGAAAAAATAGGAATATTGTTGTGAGAAATCGACATAATTAATGAATATGAATAAACATGCCATTCAAACACCGAGAAATCGAGTCTGGTACCACTTGATAGGATCGGAAAACAAGCTTGGGAGTTCCGAGAGGGGGGGATGAATGAACTCCTTTGCTACTTTTTAATTAAAAAGATGATTTCAAAACTTTTACAGCTCGTAACTAACCTTTAAGACAAGTTAACAGCTTGGAGGATTCTCAGTGATTGCTGTTGTCTCGTGTAATAAAATGTTTTATGCGGAAAGAACACGATTCAGCAGTGAACAGTTAAATGAGTAAATATAAATGATAGAGTCGAGAGGTTTGTTTCTGTAAGTTCGGAGTTCAATGTCCTACGTCTTCCCTTCTTCCTCAACCGAAAGGATATCCACTAGAAGATTTGATTTATACAACTCCTTGTATAAACCCGATCCAACATTCAACAGCTTCAAGAACTCCTAGCACTCAACCAAGAACACAGACACACGATCTGGTTCGAAATACAATGAACACATCTCTAAGCTGGTTGTGCAAATCTAGCACTCAACACTCTCTGTTTATGATTTACAATG
This sequence comes from Dorcoceras hygrometricum, assembly GCA_001598015.1. NCBI lineage: Eukaryota > Viridiplantae > Streptophyta > Magnoliopsida > Lamiales > Gesneriaceae > Dorcoceras > Dorcoceras hygrometricum. Next base: position 6,758 of record KV020240.1, on the reverse strand, counting down.
ATAGCTCAACACTACAGAGTGTGTGTACATATGTTTGTGTGACACAAAGAATTAGATAAGAAATCTATTGTGGGTGTATCACTAGCTGTGAGCTGGTTCGACAAATGAACTCTATTTTTCTCTTGAGAATTTGTCAGTTCGTAAGTCGTTGATCGTGACGGTAACCTCTTCAAAGCTGATCTTCTCTTCTATTTATATCATTTGGATACAACAGTAATAAATGTTATCAGTAGAGACGTCGAATGTATCCAAATTGAAATTCCTGCGGCGACTTAAATGCTTGTACGATGTACGTACATCTCCACTAAATGCATTTCCCTTTTTAGCATACTCTACGCCGTCTTCAGTTCAACCAAATCTCTGTATATCTGAAGTTAGCTCAAAGTAGTTCCAAAGACTACAAATCAATACAAAGAGGTCAAACGTATCACATCAATCTGTACGAAACCTCGAAGCATTATGAAATTCATTTAGCTAAGTTATACTTACGTATCCGGTTTCGCGATCTGGTTTCTGTACGTTGAGCTGCTTTTCTAGTATGGTTCTTATGTTGGTCAGATCCAATATGCTCTGAACTGATCTGCTCTTGTCTTTGTTTTGTATTGATCCAGATAACACTCTTTGTACACTTTGTTGGTCCGAAAATAGGATCAAAAAGATAGCCAGTGCTGATTTGACAAACAGTAAAAATTTTGCGCTGCTATAAACGAGCTGCAATAGCTCAAGGTTCTTGAACATATAAAATACAAAGAGCACCGGAGACAGATCTGGTATGAAATTAAAATCATGCGGAAACACCAGAACTGAATCCTTAGTTTTTTTTAAAACGATTCAAACAGATTTATGTGCAACATAAATCTGTTCGGCTGTGCAAGTGGCTCTCTCTTTCAGCTTTGACTTTCTCGAATGATTGAGAAAGCTTCTTGTACTCTTGAACCATGTCATTAAGTGTTGTGACAAGGTCCTCACGTGTGAATTCTAGATTGGAAAAATCGAATACCTCATCAGTGTCATCAGCCATGAGACACTGTAATTCATCATCACTTTCACTAGATGAGGATGTTCCAGAGCTGGATTCCTCTGAATCTGAATCAGCCCATGCACTTTTATTATCCTCAGCAACCATTGCTTTCTTCGTTCTCCTTCTCCTTCTTGTCCTTGCTGGTGTTGCAATCTGGTTGCTTCTTCGCAACCAGCTTTGGCTTCCTGCAATCAGCCATGAAGTGACCAGGCCTGCCACAGTTATAACACTTGTCATCAGAAGGAGAATTAAAGTTCTTTTTAGGAGAATCAAAAGAGGAAGTTTTAGGATTGTCCTTCCACATAAATTTTCCCAAATTTATTAATGAACAAGGACATAACATCCTTGCTCAGCTCCTCTGTCGATCTGCTGCTAGTAGAACATGGACTCTGTTCTGGTGTAGCAGCAAGAGATCTGGTTGGTTGGGATATAGAGGGCTCAGATTCCGTTCTTGTCTCCAGCTCGAACTCATAAGCCTTTAGGTTGGCAAACATATCGTGAAGTTCCAGCTTATTTAAGTACTTGGACTCCCGCATTGCCATTGTCTTCACGTCCTACTCCTTGGGCAGTGCTCGCATCATTTTCAGGACCAGCTCCCTGTTTCTGTATTGCTTTCCCAATCTGGTTAGCTCAATAACCAATGAGCTGAACCGTTCATAAAATTCTTCCATGGTCTCCTCGGGCTTCATTTTGATCAATTCAAACTTTTGTAGAGCCACGGTCAGCTTGTTCTCTTTGGTTTCCTCATTACCCTCACAAATGTGGGTCAGCTTTTCCCAGATTTCCTTCGTAGTTGTGCAAGTCTGGATCTTGCTAAACATATTATTTTCTAGCGTCTTATACAGGATGTCCTTAGCGACATTGTCCAGATTTTTGCCTTTTTCTTATCCTCGGATGTCCATTCCAACCTTGGCTTTTCAGTTCATTGATGCGCACCATCTGATATAGCTATGGCTGTGTTTGGGCTCATAATTTTTATTGGTCCATCCGTGATAACGAACCACATGTCATCATCATCGGCTTCCAGGTGAGCTTGCATGCATATCTTCCATACGTCGTACTCCTCATTTGAAAACATAGGAATCTTATTGTGAAACATCGACATATTTAATGAATATAAATGAACAAATTGTTAAAAAACTGAGAATCCAAGCTCTGATACCACTTGTTAGGATCGGAAAGCAAGCTTGGGAGTTCAGAGGGAGTGGGGTGAATGAACTCATTTGCTAATTTTTCTTAAAACTGATTTCAAATATTTTACTGCTCAAAGAAAACCTCTAAGTCGAGTTACCAGTTTGGAGGATTTCTCAGTGATTGGCTGTTGTCTCGTGTAATAAAATTATTTTATGGAAATAACACGATTCAAAAGTGAATAGTTAGACAAATGCAAAAATGTAAAAGATGGAGTCAATAGATTTGTTTATGAAAGTTCAGAGTTCAATCTCTATGTCTCCCCATCTTCCTCAATAGGAAGGATATTCACTAGAAGATTTGATTTATACAACTCCTGTACAAACCCGATCCGACAGCCAGCAGCTGCAAGAACTCCTAGCCCTCAACCAACAAATCCATCAGCTGATTTCTCGATTTCTTTCAATCAGCAATGCTGACGTCATCTTTGCTGCTCACAGCTTTCTCCAGTAGATATGCTTACGTCATCATTGCTGATACCAGATCTTGCGCTACTGATTCCAGACATCTACTGTTCATCTTCTTTCTTCGACAGATCACATTTTCGCATGAGGCCTGTGCTATTCCCTCCGAAACGGTCCAACGAGCAAGACTCACTACTGCGCAGTGAGCTCCTCCATTTTTGGTCAAATTCCTTCGTTTAGGCCTCCGAAAATACGATTTACTCTTTCCAGCCCTTGGTCTGCTACGGTATCAGCTTCAGCTTCTTCTGTTGTAAATCCAGCTAACATCTGCACACTTAGTAGAGACATTAGTAACACAATAAATAGGTTTTGTGTAATTCAAAATACATTCTGGATCTGTTATCCAGATCCATCACACTTTACTTTGTAACCAGATAATGTATGTAGAGCAATCTTGCTTAGAGTTGGTTTATTCAAACTGGTCTTCCAGCTGGTCTGTTATACCACTTTACGCTCCGAGCTATTCTCTCAGCTATTCCAAACCAATTGTTCTATCCGCTTTTCCAAACTGATGTGATCTGTTTCTGTTCTGAATAGACACCTGATCTGTTCATCTGAACTGATTTGTCTTTAACCAGCTTGACTGAATTTTCTTAGCTGGTTTGTCCTTTGATCGACGTAACCGAATATACCGAGCTGGTTTGTCCTTAACCAGCTTAGCTCTGCTCTGATTTCGTTGCTATATCCAACGCTGTAAGCCCCGTCCAGATCTTGTACCTCTGAGCTGATTAATCTCTTTTTATTTTACTTCACCAAAACTTATGAAATTAACTTCAACAGTATGAAATTTCATTAATTTCGTAATTTAGCCCAGAAGTATTTGGTTAATTATTTTTGAACCAAGTAAATATTTTGTGAAACCTTCAATTAGACATCCAATTTTTTATAATTGCTATTCGAAAAATGTGATCGTTACACAATTGGTGCACACTGTGCTGTCATATTATATGGAATAAAGTTGTACATTGGCTAGCAATTATAGTTTTTGGCCTAGTGGTAATCGTTTGATCCTAACAATTGATATCAGAGCAAGATCAGAGGTCTGAGTCTCCCAAAAACATTTTCTATACTTTTTTGATGGGTATTGTTGAGTTAAGCGCGCATGGATGAGAGAAGTACTAGGATGAGTGATCTCCTGGAAAGCTCTCATATGTCAAGCTGCTATTGTGTCGCTTGATCTGATTGGCCAGGTGAAAGTGAGACGCTAGATCTTAACGATTAATAATATTTCTTTTGGTAGATAGGACCGACGGTGGAAAAAGGTTAAGACTGATCTTTAAGGGAAGTGAGATAACACTGACACTACACGCACCCCAAGAGATGGGCTTAATAGTCCAATCCTAACCGCAATAAATGCACAATGTACTGTCATATTATTAAGAAAATAAAGTTACGTCTTAGCCGACAACTATATCTCTTGATTTAATGATAACTTTGATCCTAACGTTATATAACAAACACACCTTAACTATATACTCCACGTGTTTATCTTCAAATGGTATCACAAACACACCGTACTTGTATTCTCCCACGTGTTTATCTCTAAAATGGCCAAATAATTTCATTATCATTTCCCTTGCTACGTGGTTCTCTCCTGATACTACGCTGCTAATGTTGCGACCAATTTGTTAATTAAAAAGTAATTATTTAACATAAACATAACAGCACTGCATATATATATGCATGCGTCAGGTCGTGTCATTCGTCTATGCTCAGAATTTACAAATTAATAATTCTTTTAACATAAACAAATAATACTGCATACTTCAGGGTCAATTATTGTCGATGCTATATAGAGAGTGATGCACTCAAATAAAGAACTCACACATTCCAGACAAATTAAAGAGCAAAAGGTTCCCCATCAAAATAATAAATTATAACTTCACAATACAAGATAAAAAAAATGAGCATAAAAGACATAAATTAGATGACTACACAGCTAATATAATTCACTGTTAAAAATAAAGAAAAAATTGTCAAATCGAGAAGTACATGATTAAATTAATTTCTGCATTCTGTATAAAATATATAGATGTTCATTGCTTAAATCAAAATCGATCGACTAATTCTCCCAAGTGTCTATCTCGCTACGTGGCTAATGTACACACAGCGACCATTTCGTCAATTACAAATCAACTCATTAGAAGAACGAAGAAAGGAAAATATAAACATACTGGATGCATCAGGTGTAATTAGTCTTTGCTCAGTAATTACAAACTAATCCTTTTAACACATAGAGTATTGCATGCGTCGGCCGGTGCAATTTAGTCGACGCTATACTTGTGAGACAAACGTGTAATGAATATAAATAAAAAAAAATCTCCCCAATGAAATTGCGCTATTATAAAGGGTGCTGCAGTCAATAAAGAGCTCACACTCCACTCATCCATACAAATTAAAATTAGAGAGCAAAAGGTTCCGATAAATTAATGGAGCCAAGAAATGGAAGCAGATTCAGCATCCTTGTGTTTCCATGGATTGCACATGGCCATGTCTTCCCCTATCTTGAACTATCCAAGAATCTCTCAAACTACAATTTCCATATATACTTCTGTTCTACGGCCATCAACCTCGATTGTATCAAAAAGTCACTTCCAGAGAAATCTGATTCCATCCAACTAGTTGAACTCCAGTTACCAGCATTTCCCGACCTTCCTCCACACCTCCACACAACGAAAAACGTCCCTCCGAATCTCATGCCAAGGCTTCTCCAGGCCTTCCAAATGTCTGTGTCCAGCTTCAGCGAAATCATTCGAAATCTGAAGCCGGATTTGCTGATCTACGATGGTTTTCAACCGTGGGCTGCGGAAATCGCCTCATCAATGAGCATTCCTGCCGTGCATTTCCTCACAACGGGGGCTGCAGCAAGTTCATTTGCTTATCATGATCTCACCGTTAAAGATTCGACTTTCCCCTATCCCGGGTTGTACCTTAAAGATTACGAAAGAAAAGCGTTGCAGGAGGACATGGATCAATTCAAAACAGACGGGGATGAGGCAGATTTTTCATTCGACCACTACCAACTATGTTACGATATTCTTTTGATCAAGTCATCCCGGGGAGTTGAAGGGAAGTATGTGGATTATTTGTCTGTTTTATGCCAGAAAAACGTGGTACCTGTCGGTCCACTTGTGTCACAATCTTACAATGGAGAGAACGATTCGAAGATCGTGGATTGGCTAAGTAAGAAACCCAAGTTTTCAACTGTGTTCATTTCTTTTGGCAGTGAAAACTACTTGTCCAAAGATCAAATGGAGGAGATAGCAAAAGGGTTGGAGCTATGTAACGTTAACTTCATATGGGTCGTAAGATCTGCAGTCGGCGAGAAGATTGACATTAACAAGGTGCTGCCGAAAGGGTTTCTTGACAGAATTAAAGAAAGGGGAATCATTATGCAGGGATGGGCTCCACAAGTTAAAATCTTGGCCCACAAAAGCGTCGGTGCTTTTATGAGTCACTGTGGAATGAGTTCCACAATCGAGGGCTTTTACTTCGGCGTACCAATTATAGCAGTGCCACTGAAACTCGACCAGCCTCTGAATGCTAGGCTTGTGGTGGAGGCTGGCGTTGGTGTTGAGGTTGCAAGAGATAAGGATGGAAATTTCAGGAGTGATGAGTTCGCTGATTCGATAAATAAGGTCTTCCTGGGGACGAGTGGCGAGGAGTTGAGGAAAAGGGCTACGGAGTTGAGTGAGAAGATGAGAAATGAAGAGCAAGAGTCAATGAAAGAAGCAGCTCAGCAGTTGTCAAGGGTTTGCATGAAGTCCAAGTCTCTCATGATCAATTGATCGAACATGGGTCCTTTGGTTTACCTGATAAATTGTACTTTAAAGTTCAAGTTATTACGAGTTCTGTCATGTGATTGCACCTTAATTCGTCTTCCACTTGGTATCATTACGTGTAATTTGGGCAAAGTGTGGGTATTTAGGCGATAAATATTCTGATGCACCCAATCTCTACATTGAAACATAAATATATACCGTATCTTTACACTTTTATAATTTTTTGAATTAAAGTCCGCTTGTTCAACAAATGCACGTGAAGATAGGGGGTTCGGTGATGTGGCCCACATGTGTATCTCA
>KV020239.1:0-16695 GCA_001598015.1 Dorcoceras hygrometricum | reverse complement strand
CATATACAATTAAATATATATTCACGGACTGCTACATTTTCTATTTCGACCAAGGACTGGTTCAGGTTCCTGGCCACTACTTCTAAGCCCAAAAAGAACCTAGACTTAACTTAATATTAAACTTAGCCTCATACATGACTTGGCCCATAACTTTTAAAATTACCCTTTAAAATTCCCAAAAATGTTCAATCCTTTACTTAAAATAAAAGTTGACTAAATAAAGACCCATTGACCAATTTTGAATAAATAAAATCTCAATGACCACAATTTTGACTTAAAACTTAAAACAATTATTAGGTCAAAGGTTAATTAAAAGATTGACTCAAAAGTTTGACTTTAAAATATTTGACCAAAAATTCTTAATATTTGACCCATAAATTTAAAATTAAAATAATCGGTCCAGAATTAAAATAACTCAGACCAAACTTAAAATATTTTGACTCGACCCTCGACTAACTGACTCGGTCTAACCATGACAATTTAAAAATCACACATGCTAAAAATCGTTTTCTAGATATTAATTTGTCATGAAAAATTGCCAAAAACCTCACAAATAAATAATATAAAAATGCTAAAAAAAACATCTTAAAATATGCTTAAGACATCAAATAAAGTCATCCACGAACTTTGTCAGCCCCTCAGACTCGAAATCTCAATTTTCACAAAAATGACCCGACGAGGCGCATTTCGAGCGACAAAACGGTAAAATTCAGTAAAAATCCATTTCATAACCAAATCACTCCTTGTTTCGACCCAGATCACCCTAACGCAATATATAATAAATAGAACAAATGAAAAGCATAAAAAATTCAGGTCGTGACTAACCCGACGCCCGCAAACCCAATTTCTGTGTGCAGACTGCAACCAGGACACATGCTAGACATAAAATTCATAACTAATTCGTTCCTCAACCAAATCGCTCCCAGTTTGGACCTACGTGACCCTAACTCAATGTGATATCGTTTTAAATCAACCTTGACCACATATACTGCATAGAGCGACTTACCCGACCCCAACAACTCTACTATCGCGCACATGAGACAAGCCAGGATAAATGCTGATCATAAAATTTGTAACTAATTAATTCCTTGACCAAATCGCTTCCCATTTGAACCTACATGACCCTAACTCAATGGACTAACTGCCAGACCACCCTTTGACCAAACACTAGCCCCATGAACCGCCCATGACAGAAGCATATCAAGAATGAATCAAACACGTGTTGAAAAACATGATGCATGCATGGATCTCAAACCTTAAACATAGATCGAATCAAACCACATACAAATCATGCACATCCTTTTAAAAAAACAGTATAATATGATTTAAATAGTGAGAAAATGAGAGATATAACATGCCTTTAGTAAAGAACAGTGAAGATCTGTGAGTTACCGAACGTAGAACGCGAGATCGGGACAAGACCACCTTTGATCATCAAAAGCTTGCAAAAAAATTCGAGGTTGAGGGAGAGGGGAGTGGCTTGAGGCGGCTTGAAGAGTGCGGAGGAGTAGGGTTTTCGAATTTGGGGTGAAGGGGAGAATGAGTTGTGCCAAAAGACCCCTACCAATGGTTTAAATTAAGAAAATTAAGAGTTTTTCCAATACTAACCCTCCTCCTAATTAAAATGTGTTTTAAAACTCCCCAAAGCAAGCCTCCAACTTAAATTTTTGTAATAATAATTTTCCATATTTTCAAAACATAGTAAGAATCATTAAAATAGCCCGTATAGGCGAAAAAAAGGGTTGCCCCTCAAAATAATCATAAAAACCCCAATTTTCGTAAATTATTGCCTAAAAAAAATAAATTTTATCTTAAAAATATAAGGGCTTAAAAATATAATATAATTTTTATCTCGATCGTCCCTAGTCTCGTCCGCACGTCCGGAACTCAAACAGACTAAAAATGGAACATGCATATCATGCAACATTAAAACCATAAATAAATCAGATAAAATAGCATATAATTTTCGAAAATGATGTTTCCCCTAGTCATGCACTCATTTATACATATTCAGGATTTCTAGGCATTACACTATTCGAAATTATTGTCTAATACTACTTCATTCATAAAAGAGATACGGTATGTAGCAACAATGAAACTGTAGCGCCCCAAAATCCATAGGACCACATAAATGAACCTTTTCTATATTAAGGGTCAAATTGATATTTCAGATTTTAGTATGAGTTAGTTTACTTATTTGAAAGCTGATTTCTTTAGTTATAGAAGTGAATTACGACGCAAGAAGTTCCAATGCAGATTTCACTCCAAGCGCAATACACGAGCAGTTTTCAGATTCTGTCGAAAATGCTTTTAAAGAGAACAAATTGTATCTTTCAAAACCTCTTGGTAAAAAAATTGCAAAACTAAAATATTGAGAGGGAATATTTACCAAATTTCTCAAATATAGGCATGGTATGTCATGCTTAATCATAACACCTCACCTGCCACTAAACCCCTCCCATATAGTACTGATTTTGAGAAGTAAAGTTTTGAAAAGAAAACTCTTCCGTGTTCTCTCAAAATATTTCTAAGGAACTCGTTGTGGTTGCTCGAGGAGGTTCTCTGCAGGAATCAACTGTTTTCGTGTTTCTCATTTTAAGGCAAGTAAAAGCTGATCCTTTGCTACACCATTTAAAGCATATATTGTTTTTCCTCAAATTTATGGATTACTTGCCTGTTTATGTTAAAGATAAAGCTATGTTTATGTTCAAAAATGTTTAAGAAAACGAAAGAATGATCGGATTCAAAGATATGTTTCTGTTTTAAAGCTGTCTAGCATGTTTTAATGAAAATATTGAGGTTTCAAAGTACTGAGCAGTTCAGATTTGAGTCAATTTTATGTTCATGAAAGTTCTTCTTTCGGGTGAATAGTGACGTCTAGACTTGACTCCAAGTAATTGGTGATGCTAGTTAAATCAGAATATGATTCTGGTTTGATAGGCAACACTGGTGTCGTTGGTTGTTGTTCGTGATGTTGCAGCACTAGTTCCATTGTCAGATTCCGTTTTTTATGCTAGCGACCAGATTCCATGTTCAAATCTGGAATTCTCATGTCGGATTTCCGTTTCTTATGCTGCTCGGGTGCGTCATGCATGGTGGTGTGCGGCGCTAGTCTAGGGTTTGTGAGGGGATTGGTCCGGTTCAATTGGACCTGTTTGGTTTGGTTCGGTTGGATCGGATCGGTTAGTCGAGGGTCGAGTCAAAATGTTTTAAATTTGGTCCGAGTTATTTTAATTCTGGACCGATTTTAATTTTAAAGTCTAAGGTCAAATTTTAAGAATTTTGGTCAAATCTTTTAAAATCAAAGTTTTTAGTCAAACTTTTAATTAGCTCAGGCTATAGGAACGAAGAACAGATAGCAAAACTCTAAGCTGAAGAACTGTATCTTAAAATTGGGTATAACTGAGAACATATTATAGTTATACCTTCGAATCGAAGCTAAAATAAAGAAAAATTAAACATGAAATTACTGTATCAGTCCAGAATGGACATAAGCTGTATCAGCACAGAGTATGAACAACACGCGATCGTTCTTGCTCAGAACAAAAAATCAGATTTGGGCTGTTTGTTCAAATAAATTCAACTCAGACCGGAAAATTAGATCATGAGCAGTCTAGAAAATGAAATCAGATCACAAGAGGACTGGACAATCAAATCATATCGCGTGTTCAGTATAGCTCAAGGAAAGAAAAATATCGTGAGCGTAAAATTAGCCCGGGAAAAATACCCAGATCGCGAACTTAGGATCAACTCTAGGGAAATAAACATATCGTGATGTAAAATAAGCTTAGGATAATAAAGAGATCGCGAAATTAAGATAAGCTCGGGGGAAAATCAGGTCACAAATTCAAATTGGAACAGTTCGGGATAAACAACGAATTGAAATGATTGAATGAACCATACGAGATTAGAATAACCACATGGTACTTAAAACATCTTGGAGAAGTTCGAAAATATTAGCTAAGTTTATCAAATTAGAATAGAGTCCTAACTAAACCAGTTTTGCCTATCAGCTCAGAACCTCATCCTTAGCCATCTAGCACGAGTACTGAAAACAGCCTGGAGAAATTCGAATAGTTAGCTAAGCTTATCAGTACATAACAGAGTTTGAACTAGACCAGCTTTGCCTATCAGCTTAAAATCTCATCCTTGAACATCCGGCACGAGTACTGAAAACAACTTGGAGAAGTTCGAATAGATTAGCTAAGATTATTAGGCCATAACAGAGTTCTAATTGGACCAGCTTCTTCTATCAGCTCAGAACCTCATCCTTGGCCATCCAGCACAACGTACTCACTGGAAAATTCAGAGAACTTTACTTTGAAGCGAATTTTGTACATCCCAGCAACTTTGAAAGAAAAACTAACATACGTTTCCGTTAAACCACTCTTTTCAGTAACTTTTGAAAAAAAAACACTTACTGCGAACCCCGCATTCATTTATAAAACCATTTGTGCTAAAAGAAACAATAAACACTGGAGTAACTTCAAAAATCAAGCACAAAAGCTGAAAAGAATGTATTATGCTTTCAAGGATACGTAAAAGAACAGAAATTACTTGCCTTAGGGAAGAACAACGGTTGAGCAGAATAACTCCGGCTTTAATCCACCACAAGCACAGCAAACCACTTAGAAACTTAGAGAAAACTTTGGTTGGTTTGTGGGATAGAAAAGCACCCCTACGCCTTAATTAAGCAGCTATACAAGGCAGGGGTTGTCTTAACCCATACGCCAACACTAATAGTTTTTTTAAAATATTTTTGTTAGGATCGATTTTACCCTCTACATATTTGTTATTTTGACAATAATCAGTACTTAGAGGGTGTACCAGATCGAATAATAAGACGCAGGATTCAGCAAGGCATTGAAGCCGTGTTGCGATAACCAAACTGGTTCCAGCTGGTTGTTGAAACCAGCTTGATACAAAGCAAGCGCTCAACATGCTGATTACAGCTGAATGCTGAAGCCAGCTCGACATACGACCGAATGATCTGGTTAACTTATATTGAGCTGCAATAGCTCAGTGTTCCTGAATACTTGTGCACCAAGATACAGATTGAGTAATGAATATAAATCATGCGGAAATAACTCAAACTGCACTCTAAATTCGAAAGCTCATTTAAACAGTTTATGTGTTCGAGTAATATGTAGTGCGTTAATATGCAAGTACTGAAATGAGTAAAGAAAGATACGTTGATTTGTTTATGGAAGTTCGTAGCTCAATCTCCTACGTCTCCCCTTCTTCCGCAACGGGAAGGACCAACTAGAAGACTTTGATTACAAAGACCCTCGCTACAACCCATTCCTACGACCCGTAGCCGCAAGATCTCCTAGCCACACCACTGCACACCAGCCCGCAAACTGCGTATGACTAACTCACTTATTTACTGCCTCAGTGAGAATGGCTACAAGGACTTGTTTAACGTCTTTGTCCAAATACTACACACACTTCTTTAACGTCTCAGTGCGAAAGACAACTAGACTTATTTAACGTCTCTGTCCAAAGACTACAATGGAGAGTATTGAATCACATTCACTCTAATATTTTTCGCTCAACTCTTGAATCTGAGTGAATGAGTGTGTGTGAGATTTATAGTGTAACCACAGTCTCTCAATGATTAAATCTCTCACACCCTGGGAAGTGCTCCTAGATCGAGCTGATTTTTCATTGTCTTCCCAGGTTCTATGTTGTGTGTTTCTTGATTTTTCGTTTGGACGTTGCAAAACTTTACTCTCTATGTTTTGTGCATGATTCTTCTGTTTCAATGCGCCTATATAAAGCCTCTGCCTGGGTTTATCCATTGGACACAAATTTGTAGACGTTATGAAAAGTCTTCTAACGCATATGTACTTTGTGTCCTTTGGCTTTTAATGCGTTGCAGGCTTTATTTGGCTTGAGCTCTTTTCATCAGCGATTCTGCAGCCTTTGCTAACATCAAGCTCTATTTTCTTGTGCCTGATGTAGCCAAGACGAAACAAATCAGTTTGAACCAATTAAGTTGGTCTTCGTTTGATTGTTCAAACAGTTTTTTTGACCAGATTGATTTGTCTGGTTCAGGCTTCTCAACTTGTTTCTCTGTTAAGCTGGTTGCTTCCACGGCCCCTACAGAGCTCTCTCCATCTCCTCACCAGCTTCATTGTTCTCAACTTCAAGCTGATCTTCTTTTGGATCATCATCTATATCTGCACCTCTTTTTGTCTGCAGCTGAGCTTGTTCTGTTCTTTTACACTCTTGAGCTGCTTCGAGGCTCCAGCTTTGCTCCATTCCCAGCTGATCACCAACCAGCTGGTTGATATATCTGTGAGATCAAGATTCTCACAGATATCATACGGCCAGCTTATCTGCTCCCGGCTGGTCCTCTTATCTTCAAGCTGGTTTGTCCTTAACCAGCTGGGCTCTATTCTTCTCGTCACGAGCCCCAGTTTTGCTTGCTTGTCCTCCTGATCCATTCAGACACTTCATCCAAATCATCCGCAAGCAAACTGTTAAGCAATTATGATTCAGTCTACCCAAGGACTGAAATCCCTCTGATGATCTTCTTATTGCCGTGTTCAATGATCAAGCGTGCACTTGATCACTGCTCTTGGATTACGGCTTCGCACTCAATCACTTCTCTTGTACACCGCACTTGATCTGCGCTTGAGCCGTTCTGCATTTCATCATTCTGCTCTTTAATCTGCGCTTGATCTTTGTGCTGCTTCTGCATCAAGTTGGAGAGCCAGCTTGATGTTCCCTGCACTTCTGGAAGTAAACTTTACTGTACCAGCTTGGACGTCCCTTACTTTTCCAGCTAGATATCTTCGACCAGTCCAGCTCAGGAGTCTCTTCACTAAATCTGGAAAGGCGGAAACTGAAGTGCTAAAGATGCAAAATTAGCAAATTAACCCTTCAAGACAAAATAAATAACTTTTGGATTTATGGATTTCCTGAACGTTACAACTCTACCACCTTAAATAAGTTTTGTCCTCGAAATTTGTTCTCCTAAACGGCTCTAGGTAGTGACTAAGCATCTCTACTTCAACTTCACATGTTGCTACCCATCCTGAATGCTTTGCAATGAACTTTGACCAGACAGTTCTCCTAAACGGCTCTAGGTAGTGACTAAGCATCTCTACTTCAACTTCACATGTTGCTACCCATCCTGAATGCTTTGCAATGAACTTTGACCAGACAGTTCTCCTAAACGGCTCTAGGTAGTGACTAGGTAGGTACTGTGAGACCCGACAGTTGATTGGATTAATTGAGTTAATTAATCGGGTTTAGCATAGACCAGATTTGGCTTGAACAGATCTGGGAGGAGCCAGCTTTGAGTTGGTAGGCTTCGTGAGCGTATTTGGGTCAGATTTGATACTTAGAACAATTCTGGGAAGTTTGAGAATTTGATTGCAGCGATCAGATTTGAGAGCTGATCAGATTCGAGGTTAGAATCTGGTATCGCTAAGCGGATGTGAGTACGCTAGTGTGTTTCTGTAGCGGGTAGCGAAACTACGCCATTTGGATTAGTTGGAACGACAGCGTTTTGGATTAGCTGTGGAGACTCAGATGTGAGTTTCGCGTGTCTTCAGATATGAGTAGGATCTGAGTGTTGCGATGCGACGCGTTTAGCATTTCAGATTTGAGTAGCAGGTGACGTGTCTAGATGCGAAAGTAGACTCTGTGCAACGTCGTTTGGGTAATTCAGGATCTGTTTTGACGAAGAGTCATATCTGATGTAAGATTCAGATCCTTGCGGGAAATTCAGCTGTGAAACCCGAGATTGTCGGTGGCTGCTGTTCACCAGATTTGATCAGATTTGAGTTGTATTTAATAGTAGGCTTTGCCTTCGTTCTTTATTATTCAGCTTAATATTTCCCGATAGCGAATCCTGTCGCGATACCCTAGTTACTACTCATCGAACCTTATCTTCTCCGATTGCCGACGGTAGACAGCTCCGACTGAAGCGAGAGTGGTAGCGTTGGACTCCTCTTGCTAAGACGCTTCGTTAGGTACAGCTTTTGGAAGCTTGCGTCAAGCTTGGAGAGTTTTGCAAAGACATCTCCCTTCTGTATTATGTTAGCATAAGCGTCGGATTTCTCCTGCCGTTCAGGTAGCTCGTGGGTAAGTGTTAGTTTCTACCCTTGTGCTTAGTTTAGAGCTGGTTGTTGAGCTAGATGGGTAGGACAGAACTGGTGTAGTGCATAGCTCCCAGTTCATAGTTTCTGTGCTACGGTCCCTGAGCTAGTGTCATTATTTGCTTAGCAGGTTTTCAGATCTGTATCGCTTGGGACTTCGTGGTGATAATTGTAGCTCAGAAGACTGAGGTACGGATGTGAGCTTGTTTTACAGAATTGGATTGAGCATGGGTGATTATGCTTGCTGCTGTGTATGCTTCGATGCTGTTATTGCTTGCTTCTATTGTGTTGTTATCTGCAAGCTGTTATTGCATACACGCATTATTCATGCATTCAGATCTTGTTTAGACGTGCCTTGTTATCTTGATCTGTGCGTACCAGGATGCTTGTTTTGAGGACGAGCGGGTAACTCCCGTATACCTCATCTCCCTGCTGGGATCTGTTAGCCACTATGAGCGGAGTGGGTAGCTCCCACATCTCATGAGTTGGGCAACAGCAAGTTGAGCTGTGTTCTACATCCGGTGCCGTGTGTTGAGATGAGTGGGTAGCTCCCATATACTCACACACCCCGTGGCCACTGTTGTTCAGTTGATCTGATTCGTTTGTTGAGCAGCTGTTTGAGATCCTTTGGCTCCCTGCTTTCGGTTGTAGCCTTGTTCTCATGCATAGCATTTGCATATTACTTGTTGCTTTCCAATTATCTATTTTATGTTTCTCTCCGTACTGGGGTTTGACCCCATGTCCCTCTGGGGCTGGCATTTGTTTGCCTCTGTGTGTTGTCCAGGTATCCCAGGTTACTCAGCTGGTCGTGGAGTTGACTCAGATGGAGATGCCCCAGGAGGTGGTTAGAGTGTCCCAGTTAGTATAGTATAGGTATATATGTATCAGTACTGATATCTTGGGGATGCCATGTGCTTTGTTGAATATAGTTGTATTCTGTTGTTATTGTATTTGATACATGTTGTACTGTTGTACTGTGACTTTTAGTCTTGTGTAATTTATTCAACTTGGATATTTTGAGTATTGCAGTATTTTAAATTATGTTTTATCCGTCAGGCCAAAAGCGAAAATTTTAGCCACTATTTTTAAATGCTTCCGCTATTGTTTGCGTGGTTAAACTCTGTGTTTGTGCACGAGGCCTGACATTTTTGGTATTAGAGCTTAAGCTATGATAAGCTCAATTTCTTTGATCACACTTGAGTCTAGGCACAGTGTTGCATGTTGCATGTGCTTGACTATGTGGATTATTTGCTATGTCATATAATTGTTGTTGTGTGATCTTACCCTCTTAGTTCCTTCGTAGATGCCGCATAGACGTAGGGGTAGAGGTAGAGGGTAGTTTCAGGAAGAATCTGAGGGTCAGAACGAGGAAGTGCAGCGTAGTATTCCCCATCTTGGACGTGATAGACAGGTTGAGGTTGAGGTAGACGGGCTGGCAGCCCGTGTGTACGACATGTAACTTGTGATGGCGAGGTTTCAGCGGATGAACCCTCAGACGTTTAACGGTGATGAGCCTAGTTCCGATGCAGAGTCCTGGTTGCAGCACGTTATCGGGTTGTTTGACCGTGTAAGGTATGATGACTAGCGTAGGTTGAGTTTGGCTACCTTTCAGTTGAGGAGAGGTGCCGAGCGTTGGTGGAGAGGCGCTTCGAGGACACTCGAGGAGACAGGTGTAGGGATCACATGGAACATCTTTTTTACTGCCTTCCGTCAGAAGAACGTTCCGGAATCCTTTGTGAACACCAGGGAGCGTGAGTTTGATAACCTGGTGCAGGGAACTATGTCCGTAGGAGAGTATGCCCGGAGATTTTCTTCTCTTCTTGCGTATGTGCGCATGTTTCTAGCCGAGAGAGGGCGAAGAGGAACAAGTTCTTGGAGGGGCTCAATGAAGAGTTGTACTCTTTGGAGTTGGCGGGTTCACCGACGAGTTATGCGGATGCGGTGGATAAGGCTATGGATATTGAGGAGGGACAGAACCGTAGGTCTCATGTTATGCCTCAAGTGGTGCAAGGTAACCGTCCCATGATTCCAGGGGTGCAACCTTCCCAGTCTGTGCAGTCATCCCAGCCACCCCAGCAGCAAGTAGCCCAACAGTCTGGACACCAGAGGTTTAGACCTCGTGGTCATCAGTTCAAGAAAAAGTCAGGTTCTAGTTCTTCTGGCTCGGGTAGTTCTAGAAACAGTAGTTCCAAGGTCGAGTTTTGTGGCAAGTGTGGAGGAAGGCATCCTACAGCGCAGTGTGTAGGTGTGCAGGGTTCCTGTAACAACTGTGGACAGTATGGACACTTTGCGAGACTGTGTCCCTTGGCTGGATCTCAGCATACCGCCGCCCCACCTCAGGGTCGAGGTGGATCATCTAGAGGTCGTTCTTTTCCTGCTCCACAGCAGAGGTTGGAGAGCCTCAGTTTAGGCCGTTTCAACAGCCTGGTCCTTTGCGGTTTGGACAGTCTTCTCAATCCCAGTTTTCATGACCTCAGTATGCCCAGGTGAATGCCATGACCAGGGAGCAAGCAGAGGGCACTCCAGGAGGAGGAGTGATCACAGGTACTTGTTTTGTCTTTGATTTTCCTGCGAGTGTGTTGTTTGATACAGGAGCATCACATTCGTTTATTGCTGATGCATTTGTGGTTGAGCATGGTTTGCATACCACTAGTTTGTGTGATGTTGTGTCTGTTGCGACTCCTGCCGGCGCGAGCCTGTACTCCCAAGATATCTTGTTGAATGGCATTTTAGGTTTGGTGAGAACGTTTTGTTAGCAAACTTGGTCAGGCTAGTGATGTGGGATTTCGATTGCATAGTGGGAAGTTCCTTCGTAGATGCCGCATAGACGTAGGGGTAGAGGTAGAGGGTAGTTTCAGGAAGAATCTGAGGGTCAGAACGAGGAAGTGCAGCGTAGTATTCCCCATCTTGGACGTGATAGACAGGTTGAGGTTGAGGTAGACGGGCTGGCAGCCCGTGTGTACGACATGTAACTTGTGATGGCGAGGTTTCAGCGGATGAACCCTCAGACGTTTAACGGTGATGAGCCTAGTTCCGATGCAGAGTCCTGGTTGCAGCACGTTATCGGGTTGTTTGACCGTGTAAGGTATGATGACTAGCGTAGGTTGAGTTTGGCTACCTTTCAGTTGAGGAGAGGTGCCGAGCGTTGGTGGAGAGGCGCTTCGAGGACACTCGAGGAGACAGGTGTAGGGATCACATGGTGCAGGGGACTATGTTCGTGGGAGAGTATGCCCGGAGATTTTCTTCTCTTCTTGCATATGTTCCGCATGTTTCTGGCAGTGAGAGGGCCAAGAGGAATAAGTTCTTGGAGGGGATGAATGAAGAGTTGTATTCTTTGGTGTTGGCGGGTTCATCGACGAGTTATGCGGATGCGATGGACAAGGCTATGGATATTGAGGAAGGACTGCAGAACCGTAGGTCACGTGTTAGGCCGCAAGTGGTGCAAGGTAACTGTCTCATGGTTTAGGCGGTGCAATCTTTCCAGTCTGTGCAGTCATCCCAGCCACCCAGGAGCAAGTAGCCCAACATTCTGGACACCAGAGGTTTAGACCTCGTGGTCGTCAGTTCAAGAAGAAGTCAGGTTCTAGTTCTTCTGGCTCGGGTAGTTCTAGCAGTAGTGGTTCTAAGGTCAAGTTTTGTGGCCAGTGTGGAGGAAATCATCCTACAGCGCAGTGTGTAGGCGTGCAATGTTTGTGTAACATCTGCGGACAGTACGGACACTTTGAGAGAGTGTGTCCTTTGGCTGGATCTCAGCATACCGCCGACCCATCGTAGGGTCGAGGTGGATCGTCTAGAGGTCGTTCTTTTCCTGCTTCGGAGCAGAGGTTGGGAGAGCTTTAGTTTAGGCTGTTTCAGCAGCCTGGTCCTTCGCGGTTTGGACAGTCTTCCCAGCCCCAGTTTTCAGGACCTCAGTATGCCCAAGTGAAGGCCATGACGAGGGAGCAAGTGGAGGGCACGCCAGGAGGAGGAGTGATCGCATGTACTTGCTTTGTCTTTGATTTTCCTGCGAGTGTGTTGTTTGATACAGGAGCATCACATTCGTTTATTGCTGATGCATTTGTGGTTGAGCATGGTTTGCATACCACTAGTTTGTGTGATGTTGTGTCTGTTGCGACTCCTGCCGGCGCGAGCCTGTACTCCCAAGATATCTTGTTGAATGGCATTTTAGGTTTGGTGAGAACGTTTTGTTAGCAAACTTGGTCAGGCTAGTGATGTGGGATTTCGATTGCATAGTGGGAATGGACGTGTTGTCTAGTTATAGAGCCACTGTGGATTGTTTCCATGGCGTTGTGAATTTTAGGCCCTAGTCCGATGAGAAGTGGAACTTCTACGGCCACGATTCTTAGTTGAAGATTTCTTTAGTCTCTACGATGGAGATGTTTAGCTTTTGTCATTGGAGAACGTTGGATTCATGATCTATGCTTTGGATGAGCCTTCTTCTTAGCGCGTAGCTTAGTGATGTTCCCATTGTTCGTCATTTCCTTGATGTGTTTCCGAAGGAGATTCCTGGTTTTCCTCGAAGAGGGAGATTGACTTTACCATTGAGTTGGTACCTGGTATAGCTCCTATCTCTCGAGCTCCGTATCGTTTAGCACCTGCTGAGTTGAGGGAACTTAAGGTGCATCTTAGCGACTTGCTAGAGAAGGGACTCATTAGGCTGAGTATGTCCTCGTGGGGAACGCCTATCTTGTTTGTAAAGAAGAAGGACGGGTCGATGAGGATGTGCATCGACTTTAGACAGTTGAATAAGGTGATAGTGAAGAACAAGTACCCTTTGCCGAGGATCGATGACTTGTTTGATCAGCTTCAGGGTTCGGCTGCGTTTTCTAAGATCGATCTGCTTTCGGGGTACCATCAGATTGCAGATTCTGGCAGAGTTGTTGATGATGCATGATAAGTTTCATGTGTCTAAGCCGAGGAAAAACAACCTAGATCCTTTCTTTGTGTTAAGAACTGATGAAGTTGAGTTGGACCAGACCCTAAGATGTATTGAATATCCAGTGAGAATTCTTAACAGTAAGGAGAAACGGTTGAGGAATCATACCATACCTTGAGTTTTGGTGCACTGTAGTTGGTGTGGTAGAGAAGAGGTTACCTAAGAAGTGGAAACCTATAGGTGGCAAGAGTAGCCTCATTTTCTTTTGGAGTACTGAGTTCTACCCTGTGTGCTATTGGTGTTTTGTTGAGTTCACTCTGTGCTGTGAACTGTTTTGGTTGTGCAGACTGTTGTTTTTTATTTCAAGGACAAAATCTCTTAAGGTTGAGATAATGTGAGGACTGTAATTATCCAAGATTATTAACGGTCTAGTCAGTCCAGATTGGTGGTTAACTAATCGAGATTAATCAGCTTAGGGAGTATCGGTTGAGATGGATCAGACCGGATGCAAGCTGATCATATGGTGTGTGCTAAGCTGATAGAGGAAACTGCTTTGGGTTTCAGTTTAGATCATTACCGGTGTGCTGATCTTAGAGGTGTAAGCCGATTGTGTCTTCTGCAAAATGATTAGTTTGGAGTTCGTTGGACGTACCAAAGGTGAGATTCAGCTTAGAATCTTGCTGTGTAGTTACATGAGCTGGATCAGATCGGGTGAAAGATGATAGGTGAGTCTTGTGCCGTGTTTAGCCATGTTGGGCACGTGAGGTGCGCTTTTACTACTGTAACGTGAACCAGTCTAGTGTAGCGCTCTGAACGGATAGCATTTTAGAGAGTAGACATAAGCTGTATGCAGCTTTGGAGTTACGCAACAATCCAAGCTAAGATGACCCTTGAGAGCTGGGTTGACAAACGCGAGCTGGTATGAGTACGTACCCTGAGACCTGGGTGCGTGAGCTGTTCGGAAAGCTTTGTGGCTAGGATGAGACAACGAAAGGTGAATAAATCATTGCAAGCTGATATGAGCGATGCGTACTGAGTTGAGTACTCTAAGCTGATTTACATACTGTTAGATGAGAAGAGAGTACGCGACTTGAGATGGTCGGCGTGAGATGAGCAGTGTAATATGAGTTTTGGAAGCGCTTACTATTCTGGAGATCGTATGCTGAGCTGAATGCTCTGTGCTGATCTCAGATCACGAGCTGATCTGAGTGGAACGGTTCTGAGGTGAACTGCTTCGTTATGATTGATTGAGCTTCTGTCGTGAGCTGTTTAGGGATAACAGCGTAGAGGCGAACATCTTGGGGATTTCGCTGTATGAGCGTAAGCTGAGTTCGGCATAGGAATGTTATGGGTGCCTTGAGCTGAGGGATCAGATTTTGAGTGTTGTGCCACGTTGTTTGGAGGTATCCGTTTAGGAATAATCTGGTAGTACGTCCGTGTAGACCAGTGTTGTTTGTGGTCTTCAGCTTGGGTCAGAGCTGTTCTTGGTTGTCAGACCAGACGAGATATGTTTATGGTTCCAGCTTTGACGAGATCTGTTCAATGCTTGTAAGCCGGCTAGTGCATGATCTGACTTGTTGCTGTGATCTGTGTTGCTGTGGATGTCGTGTGCTGTTCCAAGTTAGGTGCAACAAGCTGAGTGTAAGCTAGATAGATCATCCTGAGCTGATTTCTAGGGCACGATCTCAGCTGAGGTAGAGCGAAATGTCTGTTGGTACTGTGCAGTTTACCCTGTGCAGAGCTCGTGTGATCTGATCTGCGCTAATGTGCATGAGCAAGCTGTTTGTGCAATCAGTTTTTGTGAGAGCTGATCGTTTCTCCTGTGCTGGAGGGCATGCGATCTATTTGCACGAGAGCTGAGTGTGGTTCGTAAGCTGAACATATGAGAGCTGAGCCGTAGCTGGAGCATGATATATTGAGAGTGTGATCTGTAAAGAGCGCGAGCTGTTGGATGCGAGAGCTGGTTTGTATGTGCGTGCTGAGCTGTACGTAGGGCTGAATACAGTGAAGAGGTCTGAGCTGATCCGATACCAATGTAGCCATGATCTGTTGAGCATGAGTATATGTACCATGTAGTTGACCGACACTTAGTCATTTTAGACCACCCGTCTCCTTATCTTTTTCTGGAAGCTCCCGACAGATATTTTCCAAACCCTCGTCACTGTTCACCGACCTAGTATTTTCTAGATCATCGGAGATTGGCCGATCAGTTTGAGTGAGGGTACCTCGGTTGGAAACCCCTATTCAAGCTCGAAGTTTCTCTTCCAGTTTGGAGCTGAGAGGAGGCCGGACGGAGGAAATAGCTGAGGAGCTGTGTGAGCTATGTTTCACGATTTCCTGTCGAGTTCAGCTTCGATCAGGTATCTTAGGAGATTAGAGCCTCCTTTGTGTCTTCTGGTGTGTTCTCTCCACACTGAGCTGTTGACTATGAGTTGTGTGCCAACTGTGGTGTGAGCTACTGTCTTTCAGCTATGCTGAGGTAGTTAGTCAAGATATGCGTAAGATACAGATGTGAGCTTATATTTACAGCTTTGAGATAAGCTTGGATACACATGTATGCATGTTGTTACGCTGAGAAATGTGAATGCATGTTGATTTATGTTGTTGCTTGCATGTGTTCTGTTGTTATATACTGCAAGATGTCGTTCTTGATCCTTTGTTGGCCATTTTTTGTTTCTAATCTGCGAGTACCAGGAAGGGTTCTATTGAAAAGGTTGTAGACGGAGTGGGTAACTCCCACACTCTCGGTTGTACCTCTATGAGATGGATTGGTCCCACACTCTCGGTTGTGCTGCTATGGGACGGAGTGGGTAGCTCTCACACTCTCACGAGGTAGTGCACCGGCGGGTTGAGTTGGCTGTTGGGTATTTGGTACTACACGTGAGAACTGGGAGAAAACGGCCGTCGAGAAATGTCTCATACTGGAGACAAGTGTTTCTATCAAGGACCATGCTCTGATACCAAGTTTTGGCTCCCTATTCCACCAATTTTACAGAACGATAATTAATGTACGAAGAAAAGCGTACAAATTTTTTAAATTAGGATTTGGAAGAAAGCATATGTTTCAGGGATGATTGTGTAATTTAAAGAACGATTCAGCTCACGCGTGGAAAAAAAGATCAGGGATTGTGATGGTACGAACTAAATAGTAATTACATAATATGATCTCGCTCAGGCTGGGAAACAATAATCATATTAATGTCGTTTGGTCGTTCAACACAGAACAGCTTGCGGGCTATAACAGATTAGAGCAAAATAGATTGGAGCACAAAACAGTTTGAGGTGTATAACAGATTAGAGCAAAGCAGATCGGAGTACGAATAATAATATAGATATCATTTGTTACAAATCGTTCGAAATCAGTTTAGAAAAAATTCGATATGATTGTCTAATACAACTTCATTCACAAAAGAGATACGGCCTATAGCAGCAATGAAACGCTGGCTCATGGATAAACACACTTCCCCATTTGGTTCAGCTCACGTACCAGCTCTCATTGAACATCCTCACCTATACCCAATAAAGCTAGTGAGTCTAGGGGCTCAGCAAGTAAATCTGGTAATAGCAAAGGGAGGAAGTACAGGCATGGAAAATAGCTTTTACCGTAAACTGAAAGCTCATAAGCTAATAGAACTATAAAATTTTAAACTGAAAACTGAGAAAGCATAAATAGAACATGCTTAAACATACTTAAAAGCATTTAAAGAA
>KV020238.1:0-16533 GCA_001598015.1 Dorcoceras hygrometricum | reverse complement strand
TTTAGTGGGAGTTTGTCATATCATATGTTTATTTGTGATAGATGGTTTTTTGGTTATTGTTTATGGATATTTTCTGCAGAAATAAAGTTTGAATTTTCATTCACACTCTGATAGTATTAAAGTTTGATCTCAAATAAAGTTTAAGGGTGGACCAGTTGGAAATAGGCACGTTGATCACATTGCGTGAAATTTCCCTGCTACACATCCATATCACAATCTATGTCGTTCAGTTGTTTTGACACATGTGAGCATTGATGGGTCGAGTTACCATGAATGTAACGAAGGCTGCTTTGATCCTGTGTTGACACAATTGATGGACGGGATTGATAGTAGATACATTTCGGTAATACAGCATTTCTGAGCTCATAAGGTTATTTTGCACAACACATAACCGTAAGGTCACACATATAGCCCAAGTAGGAGATTGTTGGATCAATTAATTATATGGGCTTATATGTGAGAGGTTATATGTTGTGGGCTGTTAATAAAGTTAAGCCCGAATTAAAGTGATCAAGTAAAATTTTTGATTATTGGGCTTTAATGTATCTAATTGGATATGGACCTTTTGAAGAACGCTCAGATCTGGAAGATCAACCAATCGTTCTCAGGGAATTCAGCACTATGGCTTCAGGTACGCTTCCGCATTCGGTTATAGATTCAGTTTCAGATCTGATGATTTGACATGTTTATGATTCTGGATTATTATGAATCTTCAATTATATACAACATCTTGGTCTTCCGTTTTTTGTTTAAAAAATCGATGAATTTATTAAATACATTTATGAAGAATAATTGATCGAAATAATTTAATTTATAGAGACTCAACCTAATCGTACGTATATATTTGACACAAAAATAATTGAGGATTAGAGATTCTTTTTGGTGTTTAAGTATAAATCTTTTGGTTCAATTTTTTAAATCAACTCTCCAGTAATTTAAGATCAATGTATTTCTGCTATGAATAAAAAATCCTTCCATCATCAAAGCGAAATACTGAATCCGAATTGAATAACCTAAACATATAATATAAAAAGGAAGAGTTTTTCCAACAAATTTGAAACTGTCATATTTGTTTTAATCTTCATAAGAAATGAAATTTTGAAAAAGCTAATTGACAAAGCAAAACAGATTAAACTAATTACCATTCCACGATAAAAGTACCCAATTTTTTTAGGTGTATTAACGGTTACCTCATTTGTAGTTAGTATTTATTGATAAATTATATCTAATTGCAAAAATAACATTTAGAGGGCGGATAGTTTCAGTATAATTATTTATTTTACCTATAACATATAATATGAGAAGGTTTTCTTTTTCTTTTTTGAAAATGATAATATGAGAAGTTAAATATTGTTGGAAGGAAAAAAGGACAAATTTGTGACCGTTGGGTGATAATAAAATTACTGACATTTCTCATTCGAATTTTCTGACCGTTGGTAGCCATCGAAAGGCGATGTATCTTGTCCCAATTTCTCAAAACACGGGATATATGTTCAAAACATCCCCGGAAAACTCAAAATTTCCAAAAAAATCATCAAATGGGTTGTGTTTCATCGAAGCACATCAAGAAAGAACTAGAAGAACAAAATCTTCACAGAAAAGAAGATGACACCAAGCATTTAGTGTGTCTCACTTCGAGCACTTACGGTGTCTTGAATCTTGACACTGAAAGTCAACAGCAGATGCAAGAATCGCCGCAGCAGATGAGTCAAAAATGTCGGAATGATGCGGAGACATCATCGCCGCCACGCGAAGAGCCTGCAGAGATTATTAATACATGGGAGCTTATGAAGGGTCTTGAAGAAGAGGTCCCGGTATGTGTTCAAGCTATCATAAGCCCGAAATCGAGTCTTCTTTTTCGCGGTTTTCTGGATATTGATAGAAGAAGTCCTCTGAAGTTTCTGAATAAAATGAGTTCTCCTAGAAAGTTAAAAAGGTTTGGCGGAAAGGAGAATAAGGGGAGAGTTAATGGTGTAGGGTCATTGGAAAATAGCCCAATAATGGTCTTAAAAGAAAGCAATAAATCCAAGGATAATTGCATGAGGCCATCTCCAAATGGTAATAGATTTTGTGGTTCCGGAGAGGTGATTCTGGCAAAGAGAAGTTTAGGCCAAGTTTTTAGTCCTAAAGCTGTGGCACCCGTTGAGAAAGATATGTCCGAAGAGGAACAAGATATCAAGAAGATCATTTCAACTTCGTCGACCCCCGCGAGTAGGATGCCAAGAGATCAATCTCAAGATTCGGACTCCCTTTTCGATATGTACGATGAAAAATGCCCACCAGGTGGCCAAAATGCTGTTGTATTATACACGACCACATTGAGGGGTATTAGGAAGACGTTTGAAGAGTGCAACGCTGCAAGATCGATCATCGAATCTCACCATGTTCGGATACTTGAACGCGACACATCTTTGCATTCTAAATTTAAGGAAGAGCTAAGAGTTCTAATGGGTACCAAGGAAGTTAAATTGCCTCTAGTTTTTGTGAGAGGACGAATGATAGGTGGGGTTGATGAAATGGTCAGGCTGGATGAGGAAGGCAAATTGGACATTTTACTGCGTGGGATCCCGAGGGAGACCGTCCGCTGTCGGGGGTGCGCCGGAGTCCGGTTTATGATGTGTAAAGAGTGCAATGGGAGTAGTAAGATTTTGGGTGAAGATGGGAAGAAGAGCTTGAAGTGTAAAGAGTGTAATGAGAATGGATTGGTTTTGTGTCCATTGTGTAGTTAATTTTATAATTTTTGAGTGAGGATGGGAAGAAGAGCTTCAAGTGTAAAGAGTGTAATGTGAATGGATTGGTTTTATGCCCATTTTGTTGTTAACCTTGGTTTTATGACTTAGTAGTTTGAGTGACCTAAATACTTGACTTCAAATTGAGAAATTCTAGTGTGTTGTACATTTCATTTATGCGGTTTCCTTTATATGCAAGTAAATATTTTTCAGCATAATATATGTTATGTGAGATTGAGAGTTTAAAAATATTTTACAATAACAGGGTTATTATCATGCTGTATAATTAGTCATATATTTAAACAAAGAAAGTTAGTTTATTAATTAAAATTGATTTTTTAATTCATGTCTAGTTAATATATAATTGTTTAATATAAATATCACGTACCTATGAATGCAATAATATATTTTAAAATATTATCAAGATATATATGTGAATTATATACCGAACAAATATATGCATAAAATACAAATATATATAAAAAGATATAAATAATTATAAATAATATCAAATTAAAATATTAAGATTTTTTTATTTTTTTCAGTATAATATTTTATTTTATAATATTTCCATATACTTTACAAAAGTATACTAGAATATATTCCAACTACTTATAATTACATCAAAGTTATTAGAGATCTATTAAATTCATAAATTTCATATGTTGCCATGAATTATGGATAAGAGAAGTTGAGCTAGTATCGCGATGCGTGAACAAATATTGCATATACTTTTTATAAATTTACAAAGAGGCGATCATTTCCCACAGCATCGACGAAACTACAATCCAACATTGTCCTCAAACCCAGTGGCACACGAACTGATTAGACAAAGCATACAATAATCTCGAATTCTTTTAACACGATTCCATTTATTATATCTCACAGAATTTCTGAAAGTTCACTTTTTGACACAACAAAAGAAACGATTCCATATCAAATTCCCCAGATTTGGGCTTGCGGTGAAAATCTCTTTCTGGTGATTAACAACTTGACCAGATGTGAAAAATAAAACCAATGGTAGAATACGGCCAAAGTTTTACGAAAGAATAATGTAATGTGAACAAGCAAAAACTAATATATTAATTAGGTTAAAAAAAGGTGTTTACTGATCCATAGTTCGATAATCTAGTTGCTTCATCTGATGCTATGAAACAAACTACTAAGACACAATTTCACAATGAATATATAACAAGGTTATAAACCTCGATGCAAATTGCTCAAATAAACATCCGAGTTAATACGGATTGTACCGACTGCGACCACGACCACTGTCACCACCACGTCGACTGCCACTCGAACTTCCACCTCCACCACTGCTTCTGCCAACACCTCTTTGGTGTGGTGGTGGGGTGAGTGGCTGTACTCCAGGTTGTTGCCTACACAAAACAGTATAGTCTCAAGAAAGAACTGCACCACAAAACTGAAACATTGTTTGATAATGACATGTATGCAATCTGGTGATAATATGCCCATGTTGGGTGAGTTCTTGTCCAATAAACAATATATTGATTTTCTTTTAGTTTTTATAAATAACGATGTGATTACAACCTGGTGTCATTACAGTGTAATTTTTGTGCGAGGTGAAATATTTCTTCAGTATTCTCCAGTATCTTTAGCAGTTAGAAGCTATGTGAGACGATAAACATTTGACAAAACTATTTCTTCATAGATTTTAAGACGCATAAAATTTTCATCATAGCTCTATTAAACTGCAACTCAAAAAACATCACTTACAGAACATATCCAATCCTTCCATCAGGTAAAAGCATAGGCATCATGGCCATGCCAGGAGCAGCTCCTCTTCCGTAGATTAAGGGCTGCAAAAGCAGAATTCACCACCAGTAGTTTAACATGATGATACGATGGATACTACTAATATCAGAATGGATTGGTTTCGGATGAAATTATGAATTTAAGAGACGCTGAATGAATTTAGCTTATTGCAATGGCATGTATCACCTTTAATAAGAAAATAAAGAAGAGAATGAAATCTAGGAAAGTGTATCAAACTTTCAATAAAAGATTACTCAAACTGTAATGTTCGCGCCAACACTAAACTTTCAAGTATACATAATTAAAGATAGTAGGGATTTAAGTGTCTCAAGAGTGCCTGGTTATACATAAGGTGATGTGTATATGCAAGACTGCAAGTGTTGTATGTGATTTTGATACTGTTGTTGGATACAACCTGTGAAGCAAATAGGCTTGTTTGTGGTTGAAACATGGTGGCAGTTGTGACTGTGGCAGTCATGTGTTTAGATGATCCATAAGTATGAAATATTACACGACATTCAGATAAGGCAGCAAATTTACAAATATGAGAACACGCCTTTGTTTCAATATTGTATCTTTTAATGGGTGTTATAGCATTTAGGAATAACTTCCTGTCTATCCGATTGACACCATGTAAAGATATAGAATCTTGAAGATTGCTACTGCGATCAAACCCCACCACATTGCAACACAGTCGAACCCAAACAGATTGCAACAAGCCCCATTCAGCAGCTCATACACCCAAGCTTGAGAACAGGTTTCACAAAAATTGCAGGTTATATGTCCGATTATAGAAGGAATATGCTAGTTAACACAGCTCGAATAATATCTAGTCGACGAACTTCTAGAAGACAATTATCCACACCAAACCTCAACGTACAAGGGTGGACAACACCAACAAAGTGGAAACATGGAGAAAGAGGTGGCTGCTATTTCCAGAAAGCAATTAAAACTAAATTATATGTAAAATAGAAAAATAAAAATCAGCCCACAGAAAGGAGTAGGGAAATAATAATACATCTTACTTGAGCAAAGTTTGCACCAGCATATCCAGCACCTACAGTGCCATAGGGCGATCCAATCAAACCATATCCAACATGAGGTGGATAGGTTGGAAGTATAGGTGCCTTCTGTGAATTTGATACCCCAGCACTTTTCTGATCCGTCTGTGGCTTTGCAAGTGAGCATTCTACAACTTGACCTAATAAAACAAATTCAAAGAAAGAATACGAACAAGAGTATCACAGTCAGAATCTTCTAACCCAAAACCAAAAGAGTGGAAATACTAAGGAGAAGGACTTTACCATTAATTTCATATGTTTCTGTGTTCTTCAGAGCTTTCATGGCACTTGATCTTTCCACAAAATGAACAAAACCATATCTGCTTTTCTCTTGTCCTGGTTTTGCAGGAGGAAGAACTATTTTCGAAATTTCTCCATGACGCTCAAACAACTCCATAAGCTGATCTTGTGTAACATTTTTGGGCAAGTTCTTCACATACACTGCTTTGACCTGTACAACAAAGGGCCAATAAGTATCTATTACCAGTACAATGATTTGAAAAAAGCAGGGCCAGACCTATATGAAGGGATAGACAAGGCAGCTAATATCTCACACATATTTAAATCTTGGCTGGTTTGTATTCTTCACATTCTTTTATACAGTCTGCGTAATTACAATGACCTAACATGGAAATCTGGATGGAGACTTCGCACAATTTCCACAATGAACAAATTGTTTATTTTGTGATTTGCTTTATTAGTTTTCATTATGAGAAGATAGATATTCTGAACTTCATCAGTCAGACTTCTTTCACTTTGATTGTCTTTATCATTGCGATTGTTCTTTGGTGGGAGTAACGTAATACAATTGTTGAGCTTCTTTTTGTGCATTTGATAGGAACCTTTTAGAAGTGCCTTTTCTTTACATAAATTTAGGCCCCCTAAGAAGAAACTCCTGCTGCTGGCAACAAGAAACAAAGGTGCCAACAAGTCCTCAAGAACTGAAGTGACGGCAAGACCTACCAAATGTGCTAGGTGTGATCATGAAAAGGTTGTGAAACTGTACCAATCTAAACATCCTTCAACTACGAATTTTACAACTTCATTAGTGAAAGCGTCATTCTCAAAAATCCAACTATCCCTGATGGGGAAAGGAAATAAATTGTAAGTGGAGTGACCTCCTAAGCCTTGTGGAAAAAATAACAAATAAAAAAACAGCAAAACTAGACATTTTCTTATCTCCCACGAGTACTTTTGGAATTCCATACTGAAGGCTTCATCCTCCTAAATGCAATTAGCCCCCATGGGAAGGAAGAAAAAAAAAGATAAACCAAGTCTGTACAATGATGATTACGGTATCATAACTGAATCAATCAAAAGCAAATGCCTTTGCATTTTGAACTAGTTCCCAGATATCAAATAAAGAACGATGATGAACAAGACTAAAACAAAGACCTGGGAAGAAGAAATTTCTGCACTTTTGGGATCAGCCCAGCTCACAGTTGGAGCATTGTCATCAAGCTTAAAATCAGGATTTGACATCTTCTGTCTAGAATAATCAGCACAAGCATGATTATAATACTCAATGAATGCAAATCCACGATTCCGGCCAGAATTTTGTGGATCCTACAAAAAGAAGACACTTGTATTACATGAAACTTTTCGCAGTCAAGTAAATAAAGGACTATCTGTCATTCAATGCCAGAAAGTCGGAAGTATGATAAAAACCTGATTAAAAGGAAATTAACTCTCACCTTTAAAAGTTCAATAGAGACAATCCCAGGCCCTACTTTTTTCACAACTTTCTTCATATCTTCCTCTCCCCAGTTTCGAGGTACATTACCAATGAACAGCTTATGCTTTGCTTGTGATGAGGAGCATTTCAACCTTTTTCCCTGCAAGTTTTCACACAAGAGATAATACAATAAGTCAGTGTATATCTGACGAAGTAAAACAACCAGTAACTCATATCATGAGAATCAACTAAGAAGTTGCAAATCACAGATATTCAAAAACCACACATGAAAGTACGAGGGTGATTGGGTGTGGATTTGTAACTGAAAGGAGGGTAGCATTCATCTAACCTTCAATTGAGTACTATTAAGCTCCTTGATAGCCTTGGAAGCTAATTCCTTGGTCCTGAAAGTTACAAAAGCATATCCCTTGTTTTCATTTGAGTCCTTCCCCTTCATTATCCTCACCTGTCAATGGTATGTGCAGGGCAAGTAAAACGTCAGTCAATTAACCACGCCACATGACAACTAAAAATATTTTACCTCTGTAACTTCTCCGACAGATTCACAAAAGCGCTTCAGGTCATTTTCAGAAGTATCATGAGAAATTCCACCGATATACACCTCTGAACCATGTGGAGGGAGTGCAAGAAGGTCAGCATGCTCCTTCTCCATGTCATCGTCCCCTTCATCATTTTCTATGCCTTCATCGTCGTCGTCCTCTTCCTCAACCTCCTCTTCCACTTCTTCCTCTTCTTCCACTTCTTCCTCCTCCACTTCCTCCTCTACTTCCTCATACTCAATCTCTTCCTCCAACGTATCATCCAAGTCATTGTCAGCACCAAGTTCGATCTGCTCTTCTGTCTCAACCAGCTTCTCATGTTCGATAGATTTAGTAGCTCCAGCAGTGGCTCTTGTCCTTGGCATCTTAGACCTCTAATAAAATGAGCTTCTATTGCTGTTCTGGGAAAATGCAAAACCCGGAAGCATTTGCAAAAGAAAGACGAAATATGTGGATAGGCTGAAATAAAAAGATTGGCCATAAGGAGTTCCAAGTAATGATTTTGATCGAATTGGTTACATGAGGTATGGCTCCAAGGAGCTTCTATTCGAACAAGTTAATACAAGGGTTGACAAAACATAGCATAAAAAGAAACAGAAATGATAGAAATCCGAATTGTCATAAAGTGAACCAAGATGTTCAACAGGTGAAAATCAATGAACTGGTGAATTCCTTGAATTAAAGACAATGACGGATGTGGGGAATACTGGGAAAGGCTAAAGTTTAGTCCGCGTAACTTTTCAGGACAAATGCATTAGCAACCAAAAGCGGAAGGAGGAGCAATCATAAGAAATGAGAACAGAAAATGAGGAATAAAATCACGATAGACAATTATTTATGCAATAGGGCACACAACAGAGAATGATACAAAAAAGATAACATCCCCACTAAACAAAAAGATGGGTTTGTTATTAGGACGCTCAGTTCTTTAAAAAGATTAGTTCCACTTCCTGGATACATTCCAGTCTGTAACTTTCCTGCAGCCAGTTAATGCATAGGAACTGTGAATGACTGATGAGGCAACCTCAAACAAATTCAATAAAATTAGCACGCATATTCCATAATCAGATTAGCTTGCAACCTTTTCTTTTTTTTCTTTATAAATCAAGTTTACAACACAAACCCATAAATCCACGAGTAGCTGTAATTATTAATACGAAAGCCACAACCATGCAGATAAAAAACAAGTACATCAAAACCTCTTAAAGCACAGAAGCCCCTTTTTGATGAAAAAATGTCTCTTTTCTCGAAGGTCATAAATTTTTCTTAACTTTGGCCGCAATTGCCTTTGATTCTGTAAATCTCAGAAATCCCTGCCGTGCACAATCATTCAATCCATTGGATTGCAAATCAACGGGAAAATATCAACCTCAACCATGAAAACAAGACAAAAGAAAAGACATAAAAGAGGCTCACCAAGTCCCTCAAACATACGATAACTCATTCCTTCTCTTTCCAGCTCAAGTGACATCATGTTAAAAAAGGAAGAAAGAAACTTGCAGCAGATGAAACCCTAAGAGTTGAGTCAAAGTACAGAAACAATATATCTCATGTACGACCATGACGATCATGAGTTTAGTCACTAAATGGGAATTTGACAAACCAAGTCTCTTCAGAATTTCTAGATAGGTCTAAATGAAAAATACAATGCTCTCCAAGTTGAAGCATCCTTATAAGTGGGCTTCTCCTCCCAGAAAAGTTGTTGTGCAATCTATATCAAGACACACGACTGCTCCAACAATTATCCAAAGATAAGCACATTACCAGTACACTTGAGATCTCTAGACAAATACCTAAAATCAATTACAACTCCGAAGGCTTGTCTACGTTAACAAAGTTAAGTACCGTGATGAACCCAAAGCAAACACAAACATCAATACACACATGAACTGCATAAATTCGTTTGGCGTCTAATTCGAATATAAAGAATGATAATTTCAGGTAAACCCAAACTGTGTAGACCATGATTAGCATCCAGCTCAATAACCCAATTTATAATCAAACAGAGCACTAAATTAATAACATCGACAGAAATTAAAATGTTAGAACTTCCCTCTAGCAAACGAATATTTTCCAGGGAAATCGTAAAACAAACAAAGGAATGCGAAAGAGGTAGGCAAATACGAACGTCAACGCATGTGTGCACCAGGAGAAATCATAAAATTACCGGCGCCGAAGGAAAATGACCCTCAACCGCTCTCTCTTCAGGCCACGGCGAGAAGTCTCTTCGGATGCACAAATCAGCAGCAGGTTTTTTAGATAAATAGAGATACAATAGAAACCCTACACTTGATAGCTCGATCGAGGTTTCGAGGATTTGGGAATTCCCCCTTTTTGGTACCGATATTGTTGCCCCGACTGTGGCGATATGACATATTTGTCCTGGGCAACTATGCACATTGCTTGCCCTTGCTGCGGGTAATCTGGACAATTCGGTCGAACCCTCGTGTAGATGAGCCGAGAGGGTAAATAATTCGACCCATCGAACTGAACTTTTTTGCTAAATTTTCTTAGTCGGAGGAAATATCGGAGACATTCTTAATATATTTACTACATTTGGGAAAATATATGCTTGGAAGTTGGAAAGAAAGATTAACTAGATATTACAATTGATGTGTAATCCTTTTTTACAATTAATGTCTAATCTTTGTATAAAAATGTGGTGTGTGTGTGCGTGGATTCATATTTGATTAATATTTTATTTGGAAGTATAAGATTATTTCCTAGAAACAATACAAGCTAAATTGAACCTGGTTAACATGTAATATAGTTAATTTTGTAATGAGAAAGATAAAAATTTTAAGAAATTAATGGTTATCACAAACACACTAAATTGTGACACATCATCATTATTGTTGTTATTTGTTTAGAGAGGGGTATTTTATCTCATACCAAATTTGAAACATTGGTGTTAGATAAACAGAAACCATAATCAAGCATCATAATTTATTTTTTTTTATTTCAAAAGTGAGCCTATTAAAGGCCTAAACTCATGTATAGATGAGGTCACTTGACCCACACAGATTTTAACTCAAGGTATATGCGTCGATAGTTAGGGACATATGGAAGATGACTTATATAACAGATCGATCCTTTGAGCATATTCTTATAATATTTCAGTAGGGAATATGCTCCACATGATAATCGAACCTGTGAAATCGGAGAGGAGAATCTCACGTCACCCCAAATTTTACCAACTCATATGTGTTCTTGAGGACAGTATTATAATTTCTTACTTATAGAAAAAGAAGGGAAATCATGGTAAATGTGGAATGGTGATTATAGATTTGAGATATCTTAATTTACAACAAATAACATAACCATTACTAGCAAATGATTTATATATAATAATTTGATTCGAGCTTTGTTTTGATTAAATTTGAAGTAAAGTCAATCACTAATCTGGGAAGTGATGAGACATTGTTTTTATATGCCTCATTACGTTAGTCACGTCATGAGGTCTTTTCTTCTTTTTTTTTTTTTGAATGATGGAATACTTTCAATCAAATTTAAAAGTTAAAAAATGGTTCGACTAATATAGTGACCAATTCTCTACGGGTTGTCGACCGATTGGACCGAATTTGATTGTGGTTTGTGAGGTTGATTGTGAAATATCAAGAAAAGTATTAATAATAAAGATCCTCCTCATGGAAAGTACATCTAAAACCAACGTATAAAAAGAGAAAATTGAAGTAGCATAAAATATTATCCAAAACTTGTCGAAGATGGATCATTTCTCTCTGAGTTTCTTGGCTATGGCGAACACAGCACCAGCCACAACCACGACGACACCCGAAACAATTATGGTGGTCTTAAAGCTTTGCATCGCATCCTTATTTTCTTGTTCTCTCGCTTTTTTCGCTGCTTCGAATTGTTCCTAAGTACAAAAATGGTGTTTCATAAGTCATGAAGAGGATCGACGGGAACAAGAACGATCCCCTCTCAAATATAAAAATAAATAAATATTTTTGTATTATTTTTTAAAGATTTCACACCATTCGTTTTCATGAATGTTTTCGTAAATCTGAAGAGACTATTTCAAAAGGATATTACATTAAAAAAAATTGAATTTTGATTAGCATTCCTTAGGCTGAGTGATGGTGGTCCCCCATCGAATAAGAATTCCTGATTCTTATAATCTTTCTCTTACAACCATGGACAAGTAAATTATTTATGAAAGCATTCTGATTTAACAAAAGAAAAAATTCATGATTTGTATAAAATTGTCAAAAAAATATAACTTCACTCGCATTATACCTGTATTTCTTT
This sequence comes from Dorcoceras hygrometricum, assembly GCA_001598015.1. Taxonomy (NCBI): domain Eukaryota; kingdom Viridiplantae; phylum Streptophyta; class Magnoliopsida; order Lamiales; family Gesneriaceae; genus Dorcoceras; species Dorcoceras hygrometricum. The sequence goes on along the minus strand of KV020238.1, from coordinate 4,463 downwards.
AGATGCAGCGACCTCTGATGAAATGGGATCGACCTGAAAATCTTTATCGAGTCCTGGATTCAATTCTCTCCGTACATCAGCGGCCGGAAATCCCTCCGAATTTGCCATGACTTGTCGATGATAATTGGACAATCTGTTTAGGTTCTTGAACAGTACTTCTCTTCGTAATCTTGAGTTAATGCAATTTTGTAAGAGGGGGACAAACAAATAATGCTAGCATTGGATTTTTAAGGGTTACACATGTCAATACAACCTAGAAAGGATACAAACTGCCCGAGAAAATTGATTGGCCTAACTAACAATAGATTGATTGGCCTAACAAAACCAATCCTAAAACTCTTTGGCGCCGCATATAATTAATACCAACACAAATGAATCTCATAAATGTATCAAGGGACACTCGAGCCTTGTTATTGTAGAAGCATAGAATAAAAATTTTCTTTCTTATCTTTTTGTGAGAAAAATTAATTAATCAATTTCATTTTTTTTCGGTCATAGTACCAAGTCACACTTGTCTTCAGTTGACTCAGATAAACTATTTAATATTTATTGTGGATCATCTTTTGTGAGCTCAATCTTTTGGGACACTACAATGTATAGCAGTGACGGGAGATCGGAGGTTTAAAACACAAATCCACGTAATTTTAAACAAGTTTTTTATACTGAAAGCTCGGGATGATAATCTATCTAAACTTGATCAAATCTCTGACATATCCAATCTTAGCTCGTTTTTCTTCAACTTAGACATAAATCACATTCAAAGCTCTTCTAAATGGAAGGTTGTGAAAAACGTACAAAAAATTGCTTTATTGAGAGCTGTAAAAATACTTCAATGTGACAATATGCAAATCAGGTAACTACATCGACCATCTATTCAAAGCCATGGATGGTTTTAACACGGTCTGTTCCAGAAACCTGTTCATCTTCCAAAAACGGAATTGTCTTCCACACTGTCAACTTTACAGGGGTGTATCTTTTTCCTACAAGAAATTACCTGCATCAGTTATCTACCTTGAAATTTTTATTCTGTCACATTTGAGCAGTACCTTCAGTTGCACAATGCTTCTCGGTGCAGATCGCTGCATAATGAGAACCAGCCAACTCCAAGAGCAAAAATTGCCAATGGCTTGTATGGTTGGAGAGGTCATCAAAATAATCCACAGATATTTCAGAAGCCTGGGAGGGATTGTGAGATGTTTTGATTAATGAAAGGTAAAGAGAGAGACAGGAGCATCAAGCATGATTGATGAAGTATCTCACCAAAAGAATCAACATGACAAAGAGTCGGTGCAATAAAAACACATCCATAGCAAGATGATAATTTTCTAAAACTTCTTCAACAAAGTTGACTAGCAATCTTTTTACCTTCCCTTACTCCCTTAATTTGATTTCCATCATATGTTTTCCTTGCAATCAAAAGAACAACGAAAAGGGTGCCTAAGATTGAATTGTGTCGGTAAACAATATTAAAAAATAGAACACAAATCAACTGAGGACCACGCATCCCTAAATCTCAAGTAACTGGGAGATATTGTTGATCTATTCACTTTAAAACATATGTTTATGAATTTTCTAACTGTAATCATGTGAAAAATGAAAATAACTGTTTAACATGATCCGGAAAGATCTTAAATACGAACTAGAGAACTACTGAAGATTTGAACCATTCAGGGTAAATGATTAATAAGGCTAAGTTGGACTTTGGTGAATTTCAACATGAAAATAACAATCGCAGAAAGATGTTTCTAAACTGTAAAAAAGTCATGATAGTAAAATATGTGCTACTCTCACAAAAGAGATTTTATTTACTAGAAAGAAATAGCCTGTCGAAAAATAAGATTTGCCGACTTCCTAAACTAAGGTGATACAAAAAATTAATTTTGGAACAAATAAGAAATTTCCTAATATACCTCAGATTTTATATCCTTCGGTCTACAAAAACTTTCACCAGCTACACCATTAAAGCAAATGGTAAATGTTTTGAAAGGTGCACCAGAAAATCCCCTTCCTAATGCTTTGACAAATGCCTCCTGAAATCAATAAGTTTCAGTGAAAGATCACCAACAAAAGGATGGGCAATTCAGATAAATTTTCTAGTTTGATTTTGTTGAGGACTAGAAACATATGCTTAGTTAGATGACAAGAGGCTCAATCTAATTGTTAGTAAGACCTTGAGTGTCCACAACTTGATAAACTCCTGGCGCTGGACTTCCGAGTCAGTAATAGCAGCTAAAAATTGAACTTCATGTTGCGAGAAATATCTCTTAGCAAAAGACAAAATACCGTGTTTGATACTCCGGTTCTTTTCTTCTACATCAATGCCAATCTATACTTGGAAATCAAACAAAAAATTTGTTTCAGTTGATTTAGCAGCAGTTATGAAGAGCAAAATTAAGAGTGCGAAACTCTACAACAGGAATGATATAGTGACCTACTTGAGAATTGATGGTCACCCCACAAGCTACCAAAGATGACGAATGTGAGATATTGAAATGGACTGGAGGTATCTGACGGTCATCACAAAAGCCCCAATCTACCTGGCAATATGCAGCCAAAGAGTTGCAAGGTAACGTTTACGGCATAATGATATTAGAAAACTAAGGATAATATATCACGTAAAATTAAACAGTCTAACCTCGGGCTTTCCATAAGAGTTCCTTCGAAATTTCAGTGATTGGGGACTACTTGTGGATTCATCTGATCTACACCGAAAGCATCCTAATCAGGAACCGGTATTTAATACAAATAAAGGAAAAAGATTCTTCCAGTAAAATAAAAGGTTTTTTCTACACAGGGACAGGGGAAGACCCAGGATTTGGGGAGAGGAAGAGCAAAACCTTCCATTTGCATAAATACAACTAAGCAAATACTCCAACATCGAAACTAAAACAAGACTGTCAACAATGGGTGAAAAATTAAACATACATCTGGCTATAGTAGTCCGAACCAAGGCACGGGATACCAGCTCAGTCTTCCTCAGCTCTTCTCCTCTCATCCGCAATACGTTCTCCTTCTCACATGGTGATAGAATATCCCAATACTGACTCAACAATGATTGACTCCCCACTTCACAAGGTTTCACATACCACAGATGAGTCTCCCTAATCATCCAAGAAAGGCATACAACAGGCGAACAAAGTAAACATTTACCAACAATACAATTTTTTATAAACAACATATAAATATTAAATGAACAGGGAATTACATTGGAGAAGGGAGCTGAATCGGAGTCAAAGGAGGAGGAGAGTGAAACAATTTCCGTTCGAAGCAATTTAAATTCATTCCAAGAATCCCTCTTCGCATGAGAAGAATATTAAGAAAGTCGAATTCAACAATGAAATCGCAGAAATTTGGTAATCAGTACTAACAAATTTTGCCGTGATCGAAAAGAACTGCCGTTTTGAACTTAAATCCCTAATTGTTTCCACCGATGTTGCAGAGGTGTGCGTACGTAGAAGACGAAAGAATAGTATTGTAGGAGCTGGACAATTAACAGTTTTCTAAAGCAATGGTCCAATCGTGGGTTTCTTAATGAAATCAAAAATAATAATAAAGCTGGCAACTGTGAAAAAAGGGTAGCCACATTCAATTACTTAGGTATAAATTGACTTTGATAACTTCATGTATTCTATTTTTATTATTAATCAAATTTATATTTTTTTCAACAATTAACTGATTTCCAAATGTTTTATAAGCCCACTGTACTTTACATTGAACTCCACATTTGTTTTGATCTCGCCTATAGGAGACTTGAGTGCAGGAGGGAACATGAGTAATAAGATTACATAACAAGACATTTACACAACTGGAAGGCCCAATAAATTTGAGCCATGGTGTAGCTGAGGCTCATGCCATGTTTGAGGGACCTAGAGCGGCGCCAGTTAATGCATAGGAACTGTGAATGACTGATCAGGCAACCTCAAACAAATTCAATCAAATTAGCACCCATATTCCATAATCAGATTAGCTTGCAACCTTTTCTTTTTTTTCTTTATAAATCAAGTTTACAACACAAAGCCATAAATCCAGGAGTATCTGTAATTATTAGTACCAAAGCCACAACCATGCAGATAAAAAACAAGTACATCAAAACCTCTTAACGCACAGAAACCCCTTTTTGATGAAAAAATGTCTCTTTTCTCGAAGGTCATAAATTTTTCTTAACTTTGGCCGCAATTGCCTTCGATTCTGTAAATCTCAGAATTTCCTGCCGTGCACAATCATACAATCCATTGGATTGCAAATCAACGGGAAAGTATCGACCTCAACCATGAAAAAAAGACAAAAGAAAAGACATAAAAGAGGCTCACCAAGTCCCTCAAACATACGATAACTCATTCCTTCTCTTTCCAGCTCAAGTGACATCATATTAAAAAAGGAAGAAAGAAACTTGCAGCAGATGAAACCCTAAGAGTTGAGTCAAAGTACAGAAACAATATATCTCATGTACGACCATGACGATC
>KV020237.1:0-16895 GCA_001598015.1 Dorcoceras hygrometricum | reverse complement strand
GTCATAAGATACTTACTGTAGCAACGTCTATTTTTTTAGAACAGCAACTAGTATCTGGTTAGCGATATGTATGAATACAGGAATATGTTCAAACGGTGTGTGCTTATCTTATTTTGGTCGATAAATACTCAGCATGACACGTGGAATTCATAGAGATTGCATGGGTAACTCTGCCGATAACAGAGCTCTTCTTCTATAAATTAGATTGAATTCGAATCCTTGTAACTTAGACTACAGACACCAGAATTCGATTCTGTGAATTCTCTGGGATTCTTGTGATAAGAAGTTAGAAGTAGTAATTGAAGCAGTTCCCAAAATAGAGATAAACGAAGGTATAATTTGACATGAGAGTCAGGGAATTTAAATACTCGAGAATGATATTTCTTGAGTTATCCCGACAAATCACATACTTTATGATTACTGTTCTTGGAACTTGAAGTTATGTGTGTCGATCCATCACAGGTAGTGGATCTTTTATTTTGATATGAATATGATGATACGAAGAGAAAATGAATTGATTCTAATGCCAAGGTCTGAGGTGACCTTATTTTCAAAGTCAGAGTGATTTCGTTAGATGGATATCCATGTGAAGATCGTATACGAACCTTGATGGCGTTGATGTGAAATGGAATCAATTCTTAGTTGAAGCGAAGAGATATGTTCAGTTTATTTTAAGTTAATATTTGTTATAAACTTCTTTATGATTTTGCATGAACCTGTCGATTACACTGAGATCATTTCTCACCGAAGTGTTCCGGCTGTTGTCTTGTTTGTATGTGTGCATGATGACAGGAGGAAAGAATTGATTTGCTGGGACAGGGGTAGCAAGAACCTAGGATACGGGCGACAAACGAAAAGACTAGGAACCTGCTGTTGTTTAGGTTCTGGACAAATAATTGCTAGTATTCGATGTATCTGGTTTTGTATTTAATGAACAGATTTTGTACCAGTGTATATAAGGTGTATTAACCTTTGTACCGTTCTAAGAGACATATTTATTTTAATATAGAACATACCTTTCACAGTTCGCAACTGCTCGAGGTACTCCTTGCAGTTCCTCCTCCAATGCCCAGGCTTGTGGCAATGGTGGCAAACATCTTCAGACTTGTTTGGCTTCGGAGCCCTTTCCTTGGGATTCTTGGTGGGCTTCTCCTCCTTCGTAGGGACAGAATGCTTCTTACCCTTGCGCTTGGACCCCTTCTTCGCAGATGAAGAATAGCCCAAAAGGAGGACGGTCTTGTCCTTCTTTATGGTCCCTTCAAACACGACAAGCATGTTTAACATCTCTTCGAGGATGGCATCCAGCTTGTTCATATTGAAGTTGACCACAAACGGGTCGAATGCAGTAGGGATGGAGAAGAGAAGCAAATCCATAGATAGTTCATGTGGAAGCGTGATTTCGAGGCCCACTACCTTTTCAATGAGCGAAATTATACGGACACCATGCTCACGGACCAAAGTCCCCTCACGCATGCGGCTCGTCATGAGCTCCTTGACTGTGGTGAACCTCTCCATCCGAGAGTTCTCCCCATACAGTTCCTTGAGGTGAAGGTGTATGGCAGTAGCATACCCCGTCTCCTCGAATCGCCACTACAATTCGTTGGACATAGATGTCATCATATAGCACTGTGCCCTAAGCTCATCGTCTCACCATTTTTCCAATTTTGCCTGCTCCTCAGGACTGGCATTAGCAGGGGCCTCCTTCGGAGTGGTCTTCTCTATCGTGTAGAGAAGCTTCTTCGAAGCCAAGACAATCTTGAGATTTCGAATCCAATCTTGATAGTTAGTGCCAGTGAACTTGCTGCTATCCAGTATAGCAGCAAGTGGATTTTAAATCAAAGACATGATAGATAGCAGTTTATACTGAAAGGAAAAAACAGACATGCATTACAGGCTATTCATAAAAAATGCTAAGAATTAAACAATGTCATTTATTTTTTGAATTACCCTCCCACTATATTAATGATTTCACGACCCTCTAATGAAATCGGAAAAGCCAGTTTCCTTAGTGCGTACACATAGTCCAATCAATAAATCACGGTCCCGAATAATATCAGCCAACCATGATCCTCAGGTAGAGCCTAATTGCAATAGGTGCAACCTTCATGTATTTACCTCACGTCCAGTAAGGGCCCAATAATATGATGCCGATTACTATCACGTGTCAAGACGACCCATCAATGTCGAGTTGTAATGGACGGTCGCCATGACATCCCCAATAATATGAGTCAATGTCATGAGAGTTCCATCCAACTCACAGCAAGTATCAATGGCATGCACAACTTTCCGGCACATAGAAACCTCCCAATAATACGAGACGGGCTATGTATGCGGGTAGTATCGACGTAAACCCATTGTTGATGGAAGGTAAGAAATTTTAAACAATATTTAAATTCCCTTAGCTTCATGCTCTTATCGAATAAACTTTTGTTTTATGATCAATTTAGAAGTCATGGACTAACATTCTCTAAGATTGCTTCCAGGTTATTGAAGGGGCAAAGGCCCACTTAAAACCTAACTTCCTAAGACAAAGCAACGCCCTCAGTGAGCCCAGCTGGTACAAGCCATTTTTAAGCCGGTCTATGAAGGACTCTCTTAGATTACGTTTTGTCTTACATCCTCATAATTATCAATAAACTAAGTTCCTTCACTCTAATCATGAAACTTTAATCTTGATATAAAATTTAAATCAAATTTAAAATGAGGGATTTTGAAATTTGGTCTCAATAATTTTAAATAAAATTTAAAATTCCCGGATTCAACATATTTATATCACATATATAACAGGGATGATCGATAACCGAGAGCTATGCGATCCGTGGTTGACAAGAACGAATCTAGGTCCAATCCTAGGTGATATGCAATATGCAAATGCAATCCTATTACATAAACTTCCAGTTTTACATGTCTTAGGTCTTAAATATCTTTAATAATCATCTCCACCATCTTCAAAATTATCTCCTACTAAGTCTAATATTAAATTTAAATATCCATGACAAATAGGGATACATTTCAAGGGGTGGAAACGAGCCATAAACCAGGCCCACTTTGATATGATTTCAACAATATTAAAACCAAGCAATGTAAAACCTAGCATACACCTAACACATTGGGCATGGCTCTCGATCATCCCTAACAATATTATTTATTCAATTAATCCAATTAATTTGATGTTGGATCTGTGTTTACAGATTAGAATCTTAATTTTTATTAACACAAAATATGTTATTATTCTACTAATGATTTACATGCGATGTGCAGTAGTTAGTCTGGAGAAGACAATGAGATATCCAAATCGGAATAGTGAGGGGACGCCTAAAATGGTCTGGTTTAAGATATCTGCGCTGGAACAGTGAGGGGACACATGAGATGGTACAGCAGAAGAGATTCAGATGGCAGAGAACATCAATCTGGTTCACCAGCTTGGTGTAAGAGCAGTTCAGTGATCAAGTGCAGTGAAGATTCAGTGAAGTGCGAAATTGTTCAAGTGCAGCACAAGGGCAGTGTTCAAGTGCAGAGCTGAGTACAAGCGTAGTGATCAAGTGCAGATCAGATCACAGAGCGCAACTACAATCAATTCATCATAGGGATGTTTTTCCAGTGAAAGCTGAATCAGAACTTATTAGAATATCCCAAGAAGAAGGGATATTAATCACTGGTACTGGATTGCAGTTATTCGAGGATAAGGTTTACAGTACCCTCGAAGAACTGGCTCAATCAACAAGAAGAAGCTCCATGTACTTGCTGATGGTTTGGAAGAGGTGTCTGAATTGATCAAGATCAGGCAAGTATACATAATCAAGAAGAGGGGAGATCTTGACGAGAAGAATAGAGTCAAGCTGGTTAAGGACAAACCAGCACAGGATAAACCAGCTCAGATGGGTTTATTGTGGATGATGTGGAAGATGAAGAAGAAGAAGAAATGCGGAGGCAGGAGTCTGTGAGTGTGAACTCCGTAGATGCAGGAAGATTCCTGTAGTGAAAGAAGAAATCGTTGGGAAGTAACCCAGCTAGGAAACAAGCTCAGAGTCCAGCAATGTTCAAGAGCAAGAAAGAACTGGACAAGAGCAGTACAGATAAAGTATCGACTAGCTCAGTGCAAACAAGAACAGAGATAAGCCGGCGTACAGGAACCTAGCTGGTTAAGGTCAAACCAGCTTAGCGAGCTGAGCAGATATCATCTGTGATGAAGAGCAGAATGGGAAAAAACGACAAGCTAAGCAATTTGAATGCAAGACTATACGAAGACTGCTTATTAGTGTTCAAATCGATTTGATGTCTTGTAATAAAGCCTGCAGAAGCATTAATGGAAAAGGACACAAAGTACGACCTTGTCATAAGACTTTTCAACGGCTACAAATTTGTGTCCAACGGACAAATCTGCACAAGAGGCTTTATAGATCAAGAGCAGAGCACAAGAAGAAAAAAAGAGAGCGAAGCGGAGAGTGTATGTGCAAGTGCAGAATGCAAAACAGAAAAATGCACAACACAAAGCAGTTCTAGTCGCAAGTTTGCACACTCTGTGGCAACTGGTGTGCAAGCTAGTTCAGTGCCCAGGTGTGAGCTGGTGCAATGACCTAAAGCATCAAAGAATAATCAAGTCAACAGAAAAAATCATGGGAAGATAGCGAGCAACCAACTTAGAGAGAAGCACTTCCCAGTGTGTGAGATTTTATATTCGAGAGATTGAGCGTACACTGTAAATGTCACACACGATTCACTCATATATACGAGAGTTGAGTGAAACAGAAAACGAGTGAATCAAATCAAAACTCTCCTTAGTCTTTGGAGAGAGACGTTAAACAAGTCTTGTAGTCTTTCTCACTGAGACTAAAAGAAGTGTTGTTAGACACACAGCTTGCGGGCTGGTGCGCATAGGTGGCTAGGAGTTCTTGCAGCTTGCGGACTGTCGGATCGGGTTGCAACAGAGGCAATTGTAATTAAAGTCTTCTAGAGGATCCTTCCCGTGCGGAAGAATGGGAGATGTAGGAGATTCAGCTCCGAACTTCCATATACAAATTGCAGTGTATCTCTTTATAGCTTTCTGTATCTAACATTCACGCATTGCGTACAGTGCTTAAAACTGTTAACAAGCTTTCGATTTTCATAGTGTAGTTCAAGTTGTTTCCGCAAGATTTTATATCTCACTTGATGTATATCTCATAAACATTTCAAGAACACTGAGCTATTGCAGCTCAATATTTGCATAGACCAGATCTCTTGTGGTCCACACCATCTCACAGAGCTGTTGGTCAAGCTCCGCGCCGATCTGGTTTCCCAGTTACGTGCAAACTATTTTCCAAATAATTATTTTAAATGCACTTAATCGGTCTATTCATGCTTTTCGAACAAGGCTTGGGTGCTGGAGTTGTGTGAGAACTCACTTGAGTTGTGTGAGAACTCATGAGGCACCCCCTTGTTCGATCCTAACAATTGACATAAATAAAATAAACAAAACAAATTTGCTTATATCCAACAAAATCATATTTTAAATATAAAATCATATTTTATAAATAAAATCATATTTTTTATTTTAATTGCATCAAATAATTTTGGGCTTAAAACAATTTTAGGTCCAATATCTCAAAATTTTTCAAAAAAAATTGGTCCAACCAAAAAGCCTGATAGCAAGTATCGGCCCAAAACCCCGTCGGGCCGCCCGGGACAGGCCCGAAAAAACTCTAGGGAGCAAAAACCACCGCCGCATCGCTGCCCCAGCATCGCCGTATGGGCGGTGCACCAGCCACCGTGCGTGCACAGGAGGCGACCTGCTGTGCGTCCAGCGCGCACAGGCAGGGCAGGTAGCACGCGCAACCCCTTGCACGACGTGTGCACAGACAAGCGCGGAGAGGTAGGCCGGCATGTGCGCGCAGCGGCGTGAGCCACGTCCGTCGATCCCAGCGCAGGCGACGTGTGCCCGTCTACTCGATACATGCCGCGATATGCGCTTGGTGGGCGGCGACGGTGAGTGCATCGTGTTAATGGTGCGCACGGGAATTTTCTTTTTTTGAAAAATCGAGAATTTTATGCAATTTGGCAGAAATCGTGTATTGATAGATCCAAGCTTGATGCTCTGATACCACTGTCGGCGTAGCGGCGGATCCGGATCCCGCTTCCGGGGCGCAGCAGAAGTTTTAAAATTTGAATGTCCAGGAACGGTCAATACACGAAAATAATATCTAAACATACATAGGATGTTTAAGGAATTTACCTCTGGCGACTAGGCATCTGGCTCCGACCAGTCCACGAGGGAAATGGCCCTTCAACGGTTAAACGGCTGATGAAATCCCAATCCGGTCCATTATCGAATTCTCAATTCCTTTGCTAGTTTGCGCTAGAAACCAAAAAAGTTCTGCGGATGGAATCTCCACGTCGAGACGGTCGAAATGAATTCCGACGGAGGCGGCGGCAGCATCAACGACGACGGGAGGATGAGGGAAAGAGATATGGGAGGGGAGCTGGCTTCATCATAATCCCGATCGACGATCAGATCAGACGGATCTTCACAGTTTACAAAACTGAACATTATGATGTGAAAAAATTTATCAAATCACCTAATCCAAAATAGTAGTTAGGCCCCTATCAGCTTTAAGGAAAGTCCCCTATCAGCTTTAAGGAAAGTCATACTTACCCAGCTAATTTTAGGAAATCGCACTTACATCCTTCCTCCTAATATACTCAACAAATTGAGTACAATTTCCTTACGAAAATTATGAAACCAGTACTTATGTGACCCTCAATGGTTCAGGTATACAGCCAGTCGTGGGCTCACAACTCTTTGTGACCTCAAAAACACATTTCTGGACTTTTCCAACGGATCATGGTAAAGCATCTAGCAACATTGCCCCATTATCCCCTAGGTATCACTGATAGTGCCTGCAAGAACCAGTTGGTCATGGTTAGCGTACAGTACGGTCCTTTCAGCTCAAATATCTCGATCGAATCAACGATGGTAAATCGAGAGTCTCTAGAGATTCGATAGCCATGCATACATCTTGGAAATCAAATAGTGATATCACATGTGCTACTAGGTAAACCCATTTACCTAAAACACATCTAGTACTCTGGCCAGATATTGGTCACACTATTATCTCCTCAGATAGCATAGGATATCCATGCACAAGGGTGACCGGTGAATCCTCGACAACGAAGCATCGACTCCTACATGCATCGGGACCTCACCCAATCCCACCGCCTGATGATCCCAACGGAATCGGTAAACGTGTCAAAGTGAGGCACCTATCATGTAGAGTTTCAATGACGTTTCGAGTAATGATGACTAATCTGTACAACCAAGACCTCGGACTTAATCCACTCGACAAATGATAACCACTTGAAAAATCCGAATGAGGGTAGTTCGATAGATCACCAGGTACTATCCATCTGCATGCTCAGAACATCACTATGTTCCCTACCAATGAAACGTGGTACTTTGCATCGCAGATGCTAGTCTCAAGCTCGGGCGGTCATTATCATCTTTTGGACGGCCCAATCGACTAGGAACTCATTTAGAACACACAGTGGCTATTAGATGTGTTTCATGATAGACATCAAATCCATATCACATCTAACATACACTACAGTGCATTCAATGTCTTTATCCAACAATTTGTAATCATAATAATGAAGATAAAGAATGCCGTAAACATACGAATTTCATAAATAAAGATCATTTTACACAGAGTCAACAAGAACCACATGCCACAAGTTGGCTAGTTGGGCACCTACTCTAACAGATACCACAATAGAGGGAGTCGAAACGAATTTTCCCCTATTTGACTTGAACCGAATGTTCCCAGTTTAACTCAAATGTTCCCTATTGTGTTTGAGTTGAACCGAATGTTCCCTATTTTGTTCAACTCAAACTCTATCCTCTACCTATAAATATGGCAATGAGGAGCACTTTTACAAGAGAGAAAGAAAAACCCATTTGATTATTGAATCATAACTCTCCTCTCCCCTCCCATACATTCTCAGCCTCCTCCCGTCACCGTCAGCACCGTCACTAGCCATCGCTGTCGCGTGCCTTCGGAACCCGTTCCGCCCGTCTTGGCGAGGATATTCCGTTCGTGACAATTCACTGTGCTTTCTAGTGCAAGGCGGCAAAGGAATTTGGAAACCGGTCGTGGATCGGATTAGGCGAACATCGGAGATTCAACCATTGAAGTGCTATTGCCGCGTAAAACTGGAATAGTCGGAGTCGAGCATGAAGTCGCCAAAGGTAAATATTTCTAAACATCTTATGCATGTTTAGCCTTGTATTATTCTCGTATGAGCGTTCCGAGGAATAAATATTATTTAAACTTCTGCTGCACCCCGGGAGTGTGATCCGGATCTGTCGATGCTCCAACAAATACTTCTTGAGTGTTGAACATCTTATTTTTCTGGTTAATATCCTATGTATTTATCTGGAAACTTTATTTTCTCCGAGACTAATCCAAAAACACTTATCACTAGGTTAAAAGTCATAGATTTTAGCCAATGTGCAACTTTATTTTTCTATATATATGGCAGTGCCAAGTGTACCTATTGTGTTAGTTAGGGTCAGCCTATTTGGCATATGAGCCGTGGAGGTGCGTGTCTGTAACGCCCAAAATCCTAATTACGTGGAAATGAGTGCATGACTAGGGGAAAAATTATTTTAGAAACTTATATGCTATTTTATGTGATTTCATGATGGTTTTAATGTTTCATGATATGCATGTTATGTCTTTAGCCCTTTTGAGTTCCGGACGCGTGGACGAGACTAGGGACGATCGAGACGAAAATTATTTGAAAGTTTTAAGCACTCATACTTTTAAGAGCAAATTTATTATTTTAAGCAGCAATTTCTAAAAAATGAGATTTTTATGATTATTAGTTGAGGGGAACCCGTTTTTCGCCTATACGAGCTGTTTTAATGAACTTTCCTATATTTTATTGAGGAGGCTACATATACGAAAATTAAGATTTCAAAACATATGTTTAGAGTTATATTCAACATTTCAAATTAGTGGAGGGTTAGGATTGGAAAACTTCATTAATTTTCCTAATTAAAACATAGGAGGGGTCATTTTAGACACATTTCATTTTCTCCCTACCCCAATTTTCGAAAACCCTACCTCCTTCCCCCACCTCTATCTGCCTCCTCACCATGGTGCTCTGGGCTCCATCCAATTTTAGGTGTTTTCAAGGTGGTTTGTTCCGATCTCGCGTCTCCCGTTTCGGTAACTCGCAGTTCTTCATTACTCCTCAATCAAGACATGTGATATCTCTCTTTTTCTCACCATTTATGCCATATTATACTTTTTTTAATGAAAGATTGCATGAATTGTATGTGATTTGTTTAGATCTATGCATAATGTTGAGATCCATGCATGTTTCATAGTTTTCATTACGTTTTTGATTCGATCTTGTGTAGATTCGATAATGGACTGTTCATGAGGCTAGGGTTTGGTCCAATGGTGGTACCGTTGGTTAGTACATCGAGTTAGGGTCACTTGGGTCCAAAAATAGGGGGATTTGGTCAAGGAATGAATTAGTTATGAATTTTATGATCAGCACATGTTCTGGCTTATCGTCTTTGCGCGACAGTAGAGTTGTTGGGGTCGAGTAAGTTGATATATAAGGTCTGTGTGATCAAAATTGATTGAATGATATAGATCATTTAGTTAGGGTCACGTAGGTCCAAACAGGGAGCGATTTGGTCGAGGAACGAATTAGCTATGAATTTTATGGCTAGCACGTGTCCTGGTTGCAGTCTGCGCGCGGGTAGTGGGGTTTGCGGGTGGGGTTGGTCACGTCCTGAATCTTTTTTGAGTCTTGTTTCTTCCAATGGCTAGTAGGGTGAGTTATGGTGACGTGGGTCAAAACTGAGAGTGATTTGGTTAATAAATAATGACGTCGGAGTGGTCACGGGGTACAGCTGCAGCGGGTGCTCTGAGATCCTCACCGCCGGTCGGCATAAAATCAGCAGGGTCATCACCTGCACTCTCAGTTTTAAGGGTGACGAGCCATACTTTTAAAGATTGTTTATTCCGCCACTTTATTTTAAAAAATTAAGAGTCTGGTTCGTTTCAGTTGGTATCAGAGCCAGGTTCTGGTGGGGTACTAGCCTGCTGCGTGGAGCTCGGAAGTGGCACTGCCAGTCTGTATGTTTTAGGGTTTTACGATTCATATTTATTTTCGCCTGATGCATGTTCTATTTCTGCATTAGTTTGACCTTAGGAGTTAAGGGTTAGACGTCTCGTCATGCGCTTAGATTTACGTGAAAGGTTTTGTGTGCCAGTATGCCTCTCAGATGTACTAGAGATCAACAGGATGATGACGCACCTCCTCCTCCCCCACCTCCGTAGTTGACGCCATACGAGAGGGCTAGTGTGGATATGCTAGACGGAATTACCATGATGCTTGAGAGGAAGTCGGTGCGTTCTAGGAAGTCTCATATGGAGGATGTGGCTGAGCGGTTCCGCAAGAAGGACCCAAGGAATTTGCTGGGTTGAATCTAAGTAGAACTGTTAGACCTTCTAGAACTTGTCTTGGGAACTTAGACGGGTAGGACTAGCGAACCTAGAAATGTTTTAGGAATCTAAACTGTTTATTGGAACCTAGACTGATTGTAAACGCGTGCCGGTGTGACGTTTCGATTTCAGGCGAGATCCGTGTTCTAGGTGTCACTACCCTCACATTGCTAGATTCAGGGATGACTCACTCATTCATCTCAAGTGCGTTCATTCAAAGGATCACTATTATTCCGAAGAGCTTGGGTGTGGCCCTCGCAGTGATAATCCCGTCAGGAGAGGAGATAATGACTGCCAGCGTCGTTCAGGGTTTGGTGATGATGTTTCAGGATCATGCAGTTGGGGCAGACTTGATCGTATTGTCGATGCAGGGATTTGACCTCATTCTAGGGATGGACTGATTGACTGAGTATGGAGCAGTGATTGATTTCCATCAGAGGTCAGTGACGATCAGGCCGCCAGGGCAAGAGACTTTCCTCTTTGAAGCGGCGAGGAGACCGCGGAGGCCCAGGTTTATATCTTTTCTACAGGCCAGGAAGCTAGTTGAGCTTGGATGTCAGGCGTTCTTAGCCAGTGTTCCCACTTCAGGAGATTCAGCAGATGGCAGTATGAGGTTGTGCATCGACTACCGGGTGTTGAACCGAGTTACAGTGAAGAACAAGTACCCACTCCCGAGGATTAAGGATTTATTTGATCAGTTGCAGGGAGCTTCGGTTTTTTCCAAGATTGATTTGAGATCTGGCTGCCATCAGTTGAGAGTTAGAGAGGAGGACGAGTCCAAGACTGCATTTCAGACACGTTACGGCCACTATGAGTTTTTGGTGATGCCGTTTGGACTGAATAATGCCCCAACGATCTTCAGGGACTTGATGAACCAGGTTTTCAGGTAGTACATAGACCAGTTCATCAGTTTTTATCGACTACAACTTGGTCTACTCGAGGAGCTTAGAGGAGCATAGACAGCATTTGCAGACCGTACTACAGACTTTGAGAGAGCACAGATTGTATGCCAAGTTCAGAAAGTGTGAGTTTTGGCTTGAGAAGGTGGCGTTTTTGGGGCATATCATTTCTAGAGATGGGATTTCAGTCGACCCATCGAAGGTGGAAGCAGTACAGAACTGGGAGATTCCAAAGAATGCAGCAGAGATTCATAGTTTCTTGGGGTTAGCAGGATACTACCATAAGTTTATCAAGGGCTTCTCTTCGATTTCAGTGCCCTTGACAACCCTGACCAAGAAGAATGCGAAGTTTGTGTGGAGCCCGGAGTGTCAGAGCAGCTTTGATCAGCTGAAGGAGGCCCTCACTTCAGCACCAGTGTTAGCTATGCCGGTGAATCATGAGGTGTTTCTAGTGTAACAAAATGCTTCCCTGAGAGCTTTGGGTGTAGTTCTGATATAGGGAGGTGAGGTTATCGCTTATGCGTCGAGGCAGTTGAAGATTTATGAGCAAAACTATCCGACGCACGATCTGGAGCTTGCAGCAGTAGTGTTCGCCCTGAAGATTTGGAGACACTACTTGTACGATAAGAAGTGTCAGATTTTCACCGACCATAAGAGCCTCAAGTACTTCTTCACCCAGAAGGAGCTGAACATGAGGCAGCGCAGATGGCTAGAGTTGGTGAAGGACTGTGATTGTGAAATTATCTACCATCCGGGTAAAGCTAATGTAGTAGCAGACGCTTTGAGCCGAAAGACTGCAGTAGTGGCATATTTGTCAGTTGAGAGGCCACTACAGGCTGAGATACAGAGGTTCAGACTGGAGTTATATTCAGGTGGCTGTGCACTGAGTTTGACAGCGCTCACAGTTCAACCGACTCTTCGAGAACGATTTGAGACGGACAGTCCTCTGATGAGCAGTTGCAGCAGTGGAGACAGCGTGATGAGGCCAGAGGCCGAGGCATGTACACATTTGAGGATGGGATTGTTCGTTTCAGAGGTCGTATGTGTGTGCCGAGTAATGGACAACTGAGAGCTGAGATCTTAGCAAAGACGCATCTATCGACGTACTCCATCTACCCAGGGAGTACGAAGATGTACAGAGATTTGCAGACACTGTATTGGTGGCCGGGAATAAAGAATGATAGTGGGAGATTCGTATCCGAGTGCTTGACCTATCAGAAGGTCAAGGAAGAGCATCAATGACTGGCAGGGTTGCTTCAGCCACTCCCTATTCCCGAGTGGAAGTGGGAGCACATTACGATGGATTTTGTGGCTGGGTTACCCAGGAGTCCCAGAGGATACATGGTGCTATGGGTGATTGTGACATAATCACCAAGTCAGCGCATTTCTTACCGGTGAAGACCACTTTCACCTTGACGCAATATGTGGAGCTATATATCAGAGAGATTTTCAGGTTGCATGGCATACCAGTCGCTATTGTTTCGGACCGAGACACTAGGTTTACATCTGTGTTTTGGAGGAGCTTGCATGCAGCGTTGGGGACGAAGTTGTCATTCAGTACAACTTTTCACCCGTAGACAAATTGCCACTCGGAGAGAGTCATCCAGATTCTAGATGATTTGCTGAGAGCTTGTGTGATAGACTTCCAGAGTACGTGGGATTCAAGATTATCTCTGGTAGAGTTCACGTACAATAACAGCTTTCAGGCGTCGATTGGATGGCTCCATAGACCTCACCCAATCCCGCCACCTGATGACCCCAACAGAGTCGGTAAACTGGTCAAATTGAGGAACCTATCATGTAGAGTCTCAATGACGTTTTGAGTAATAAGAACTAATATGTATGATCAGGACATCACTATGTTACCTACCAATGAAACGTGGTACTTTTCTTCACAGATGCTACTATCAAGCTCGGGCGGCCCTTATCCTCTTTTGGACTCCCCAATCGACTAGGTACTAGTTAAGAACACAATGACTATTAAATGTGTTTCATGATAGCCATCAAATTCACTATCAAATCTAACGTACACTACGATGCATTCAAGTTCTTTATCCAAAAATTTGTAATCATAATAATGAAGATGAAGAATGCCATAAAAGAATGCGAATTTCATAAATAAATATCCTTTTACATAGATTCAACAAGAACCCACATGCCACAAGTTGGCTAGTTGGGCACCTATTCAAAAATGAACAGTAACTACGAGGGTTTTGGGAAGAATATCTTTTCGCTCTAGAGAAAGATAAGGTTGTGTGTGGTCTAAAAATTACTAAGTTTTGGGTCAATGTGTAACTCCCAGAAATCCTAATTACGTGGAAATGAGTGCATGAATAGGAGGAAAATTATTTTAGAAAATTATATGCTATTTATGTGGTTTAATGATAGTTTGATTGTTTCATGATATGCATGTTATTTTTTTAGCCCATTTGAGTTTAGGACGTGTGGACGAGACTAGAGACGATCGAAATGAAAATTTATTTAAATTTTTAAGCCCTCATATTTTTAAGAGCAAAAATTTATATTTTTAAGCCATTTTTACGAAAAATGAGCTTTTATGATTATTGGTTGAGGGGAACCCGTTTTTCACCTATACGGGTTGTTTTAATGGATTTTACTATATTTTAAAATTGAGGAGGTTATATATTACGAAAATTAAGATTTTAAAACCTATGTTTAGAGTTTTATTCAACATTTTAAATTAGTGGAGGGTTAGAATTGGAAAACTCCATTAATTTTCCTAATTAAAACATAGGAGGGGTCATTTTGGACACAATTCATTTTCTCCCTACCCCAATTTTCAAAAACCCTACCTCCTTCCCCTCCCTCTAGCCGCCTCCTTGCCTTGGTGCTCTGGACTCCATCCAATTTTAGGTGTTTTCAAGGTGGTTTGTCCCGATCTCGCGTCCCCCGCTTCGGTAACTCGCAGTTCTTCATTACTACTCAATCAAGACATGTGATATCTCTCTTTTTCTCACCATTTATGCCATATTATACTGTTTTTAATGAATGATTGCATTAATTGTTTGTGATTTGTTTAGATCTATGCATAATGTTGAGATCCAGGCATGTTTAATAGTTTTCATTACATTTTTTATTCGATCTTGTGTAGCTTTGATCATGGGTGGTTCATGGGGCTAGCGTTCAGTTCAATGGTGGTACCGTTGGTTATTCCATAGAGTTAGGGTCACGTGGGTCCAAACGGAGAGGGATTTGGTCAAAGAATGAGTTAGTTATGAATTTTATGATCAGCACGTGTCCTGGCTTATCGTCTGTGCGCGATAGTAGAGTTATTGGGGTCGAGTAAGTCGCTCTATGTGGTCGGCATGGTCAATGTTGATTGCAGGAGATAGCACATTGAGTTAGGGTCACTTAGGTCCAAACAGAGAGCAAAACAGAGAGCGATTTGGTCGAGGAACGAATTAGTTATGAATTTTATGGCTAGCACGTGTCCTGGTTGCAGTCTGCGCGCAGGCAGTGGGTTTGAGGGCGTCGGGTTGGTCATGTCCTTAATCATTTTTGACTCGTGTTTATTTCATTGGCTATTCGGGTGAGTTAGGATGACTTGGGTCAAAACAGAGAGTGATTTGGTTAAGAAATGGATTTTTAATGATTTTTACCGTTTCGTCGCTCTAAGTGAGATTAGTCGGGTCATTTTTGTGAAAATTGAGATTTCGAGTCTTAGGGGCTGCCAAAGTTCGTGGATGACTTTATTTGATATTTTAAGCATATTTTTAGATGTTTTCCAGTATTTTTAGAATTTATATGATTTATGATATTTTTGGCAATTTTCATGACAAAATAATGCCTAGAAAATGATATTTAGCATGTATGCTTTTTGAACTGTCATAGATGGACCGGGTCGGTTAGTCGAGGATCGAGTCAAAATATTTTAAGTTTGGGTCCGAGTCATTTAATGTCTGGACCGGGTATTTTATTTTAAAATTTTAGGTCCAATTTAAGGGTATTGGGTCAAACATTTTTTAAGTCAAACTTTTAATTAATTTATGGACCTAATATTTTGTTTTAATTTTAAAGTCAAAATTGTGGTCAATCGGATTTTTATTTAGTAAAATTTTTAATTCTTGATTTTAAATTAAAGTAGTTAGTGTTTTATAAACTTTTTAAAGTTCAATTTTAAAGTTATGTGCCAAGTCATGTTTAGGGTTATATGTCATTTTAAAGTTAAGTCTAGTCTTTTGGACTTAGAGTTAGTGGACCAGGCACCTGAACCAGTTCTTGAGCGGAGTAGAAAGTGTAGAAGCTCGTGAATATATATTTAATTATATATATAGTATTTTATGTATGACGATGTTTTAAATGAATGAATTAAATATATATTGACGGGCTAAGCCTTTTAAGTTACATGTTTTTATGAAATTCACGCATCAAGAAAGCTTTATGAAAATGTTAAGGCATGAAAGAAAAGAAAATATTTTCGAAGGATTAAAGTGATGTGTGGCAAGTTTACATGAGAGCTAGTCGAAATACCGGACCCAAGGATCTCCTGTTTTAATGTATTGCAAGCTTATGATTCAATATGATCACGACATGGTGAAGTGGCAGCATAGAGGTGTGAGGGATCCCGAGGTAAGGTCGGGTGAACCGCATCACCGCGTACGTTGGTTCTTTAGATTGACCAACCGCTTATGTTATGGCTCACACTTAATGGATACGACTCACACGCCCTTTTACGATACGTTATACTATTTCATGCCTTATTATGTGTCAGGCCTCGTGCTCACAACAGAGTAAAATCACGCAAACACAAGCTGAAGCTATGAAAAAGCGGGTAAAATTTTTGCTTTTGGCCTGACGGTTTAAAACGATATAATTAAAAATAGTACGATACTCAAAGTAATCCCAGTTTGCAAAACCAACAAAACAATACAGCCAGTATAGCATCAAACACAAGCATCAGAATCCAACAACAGAATACAACAACCAAGCACAGGGCATCCCCTAGCTAACTGTACTGATACATAAATATATGCTCTACGCTACTGGGATACTCTAACCACCTCCTGGGGCACCTCCAGCTGGGTTAGCTCCACGACCAGCTGAATAACCTGGACAACACAACAGGCAAGGAAAACAACCAAGCCCCAGAGAGACATGGGGTCAAACCCCAGTACGGAGAGCAACTATAAAACAGCAGTAAACAGCAAGAATAAAATTCAGATGCTATGCATGAGACCAGAACAACAGCCGAAGGCTACAACCAAGGAAGGGAGCCAAAGAACTCAATGCACAGCTCAACAGGATTTGCAATAGAATATGTGGCCACGGTGAGTGTAGGACATGTGGGCGCTACCCACTCACCCCTACTCACCCACCAATACCAGATGCATCAATAGCTCAACCTGCCGTTGCCCAACCTATGAGCTGTGGTAGTTAGCCACTCGGCGCCTAGGGGCTAACAAATCCCAGCAGGGAGATGAGAATGCGGAATCACCGCTCGTCCTCGCATCCTGGTAAGAAAACAGAGCAGCAACAA
>KV020236.1:0-17236 GCA_001598015.1 Dorcoceras hygrometricum | reverse complement strand
TCGAGTTGGATACATTGAGAAGACGGTTGGATCGTTATAAGCATACAATTGTTCATCATGTGGATTTTCATAATACCATGTCTCTTTTTGAGTTATGTCAACTGTAGTTTCAAACGAGAAGAGATCATAGTACTTTATTTGTTGGATAGAATTCGTTTGGTGGTGACTTTTCCTGTTTCTACAACAATCACAAAAGCGAGCATTTTCAGCTAAGAATCTTGTTAAGATGACTCTCCGCAATGAGATGCATAATAACCTTCTGGCAGATTGTATGATTATTTATATTGAGTGAGAACTTGCTAATTCAGTGGATATTAAATATATAATAGATGGGTTTGATGAAAAATCTTGTAGAGTAAAACATAATATTAATAATTTCTCTTGACTGTACTTCAATAACCTTGTGTAATTGTTACATATTTTTATTTTGTTTTGAATAAAATATTTAGTTATTGTATTATATGATTATGATACATGAAACGTAATACACTAATTTATGATGAATTATATGAAAAATATGAATTCTATTTAACTATCTCGTTCCTAGCTGAACAATCCTAGTTTCGGCTCGATTGCACCGATTAAAGTATTTGCTTGATGAGAAATAAATTCGTAAAATGGAGAATTTATCATCAGCTAATATTAAATGTACGAGCTCCCAACTGCAATATATTAATTATAATAATAAATCTTAATTCTGAACACTGTTTTTGGATCTATGAAATAAATGAAGCGGCATCAGACGTTCAGACTCGAAGCGTCATAAATCCCACTTCCGTACGTGGTAGATGGATAGTAAACCGTACGTTTAAAAAACAGAAGTCAGCTTATCGAAATTTGAACTTTTGACAATTTCATAAAATCCAAAATAGATATACAGAAAAATAATTGATGTGAAACTAAAAATAAGAATTCCCAAGAGATATGAACAAAAAATATCTCTCCCCAGACCTTTCCACTTCATTCACAATTGTCGCCGACAGCTTGTGATAACTCTAGGATGGTGAAATTATGGATAATGGAGGGTTTTTGGATAAAACTAAATGAACATTCTTCATAATTATCTTTATTATTGATGTCAATTTGGATTTTAGCTAACTTCCATTATTTATTTATTTTTGGTTGAATGGATCTTTATCAGGAAGAATTTTACAACTATTTACGAAGTTACCTTGTAGAAGTAAGAAATATTATCGGACGTTATTTTACATGGTTTGAAACCTATTATTGCCGAAGAACTTGAGTAACTCAAGTTTTTCGGCCAATAATAGGTTTCAAACCATGTAAAATAACGTCCGATAATATTTCTTACTTCTACAAGGTAACTTCGTAAATAGTTGTAAAATTCTTCCTGATAAGGATCCATTCAACCAAAAAAAAAAATGGAAGTTAGCTAAAATCCAAATTGACATCAATAATAAAGATAATTATGAAGAATGTTCATTTAGTTTTATCCAAAACCCTCCATTATCCATAATTTTACCATCCTAGAGTTATCACAAGCTGTCGGCGACAATTGTGAATGAAGTGGAAAGGTCTTGGGGAGAGATTTTTTTTTTTCATATCTTTTGGGAATCTTATTTTTAGTTTCACATTAATTATTTTCTGTATATCTATTTTGGATTTTATGAAATTGTCAAAAGTTCAAATTTCGATAAGCTGACTTCTGAGTTTTAAACGTACGGTTTACTATCCATCTACCACGTACGGAAGTGGGATTTATGACGCAAACGACCAAGAAAATTGGAGAAGATGATCCAAGAAGAATCGTACACTCGATGAAAGTTGGATTGGCTCTAACCTTGGTATCCATGTTGTACTACTTCAGGCCTCTATATGACGGGTTTGGGGAGGCAGGAATGTGGGCTATTTTAAACCGTTGTTGTGGTGTCCGAATTCACGGTCGGTAAGTTAACAAAAAAAATCACTTACGTGCGATTTATGAAAATTTTTTTGCTGACTAGTGTATACAATTTGTAAATTTGACCAAATTATACAATACTTATAAAAGTTTTCCTCTCAATCAATTAATTATAAAAATTCTTGTACGTTTACTTTTATAAAAAATTAAAGAAAATATGTAACTAACGTAATACATATACTCTTTTTCAAGAAACGATACGTATACTCTTTCACATTATTTATTTGGTCATTGGTGACTTTGCTTAGGCGGGACACTATCAAAAAGCTTAAACAGAAGTTGCGCAACAATGGTGGCCGGTGCATTAGGGATTGGAGCAGAATACTTGGCCAACCTCTGTGGAGAGAGTGGAGAGCCTGTCATCCTTGCGATTTCGGTGTTTGTCCTAGGTATGATATATAAATAAAGATATGTATATATAGTTTTTGCCATATTTTATTTTTAAAGTAACATAATAAAAATAATCCTAAGTTTCTGTTACAATGTATTCAAATGTACGTGGAATAATCTTGTAAAAAAGAGCAGTATAACATGTTTATTTATCAAACTATATGGATAATTATTGCCTGCGAATGCAGCAACCACGGCTACGTTCACACGATTTTATCCAAGTGTGAAGAGGAGATGCGACTATGGAGTAATGATATTTATCTTGACTTTCGCCCTGGTGGCGGTCTCGGGTTCCCGGGTCACCGAAATCCTGCAATTGGCCCATCAAAGGTTGTCAACCATTCTCATTGGCGGGGCAATTTGCATGATGATATCCGTATTCGTTCGCCCGGTTTGGGCGGGTCAAGATTTGCATGACCAAGTTGCTACAGATATTGAAAACCTTGCTTCTTACTTGGAGGGTATGACCCGTTTTGGTATTAGACATTTTGTAGATTTTCGGGTCGGTTCTCTTTGAATGTTACTATTTAATTTGATAATAAACTCTTTTTTAGGTTTTGTGGGCCAATATTTTGATTTTCCAGGTAATAATGATGAAAAGCCATACCTCCTCCATAGCTATGAAAGCATACTCGATTCCAAGGCTACAAAGGAATCTTTGGTAAGTACTAACAAATCACCTCACTATAAGTAACCGAATATTAAATCTTCAATGATAGAATATTATAGTTGTCCTCTAAGCCAACATGTAGCTGAGGTTTTTATTGACTCGGATGAAATTAACTATCTTTATTTTAATATTTTAGAATTTCTTTATCTGATTATCCATGCAAAACGCATATATAAGAAACTTGAGTATACAAATAATTAATTGTTATATATTCTACAGTGAGTTCCTAACAATTGAATAGTCCAAAAGAAAAATAAAGGCTTCCGAGCTCGAGATTAGTATTTGTGATTTTA
The DNA here is from genome assembly GCA_001598015.1 of Dorcoceras hygrometricum. Lineage (NCBI taxonomy): Eukaryota > Viridiplantae > Streptophyta > Magnoliopsida > Lamiales > Gesneriaceae > Dorcoceras > Dorcoceras hygrometricum. The sequence continues at coordinate 13,962 of KV020236.1, read as the reverse complement.
TGTACCACAATCGAGGTAAAATACATGGAGATGTTCAAACATAGAGATAGATGCTCCTACAATATGATTTCTGAACTAACCTCCCGCTGACTTTATCAAGTTGAGTTAAGTATGTGATTATAATTGTATATAATTGGACCTTACGACATGACACAACACGGATGCTTTATACGCTTGTATATACTTTGACTCATTATTGGCTCCATTGAGGATAACAAGGTGGTGAGATTAGTGTAATCACGACATGTGTAGAAATTAGTGCATTGATCAGGGATTCATCGCTCGTTTAAGGACGTGGATATCATATTTTTCAGATCATAGTATACTAAGTCTCTAGCCAGAGTAAAATATATGGTTCAATGAAAAAATTTCACTAGTTTCACATGTGGTATCACTCTAATCTCTAATATTTTTACATAGTTGTCGAATGTAAGCAACCTGTATGCACCAATTATTGTTGATTCGATTAGGATATTTGAGATGAAAGGATCGTGTCGTATGCTAACCATAATCGATGGTTCTTATAGGCACTATCAGTGATACCTAGAGAATCAATGAGATGTGCTATTAGATGTTCTTACAATGATTCGATGGATCCAATCATAAATGAGTTCTAACATTCTTATAATCAAATAGTTGATGCATGTAATGATGCTAATAAGGTAAGCTTGATTTACACAGATATGTGAGACCCACGGCTAAATATATCCCTGAACCATGAGGGTTACAAAAGCAATGATATTTCTTGTTCCCCTTGAGATAAAAGTTTCAATAGTTGAATTTAAGAAAGAAATGTTGATATGAAAAAACTTATCTTGTAAACAAGTTCAAGATCATTTGAGAATTTCGAGAGTGCGATTGCTAAAAATCATAAAGGAGAATATGCCTGTCACAAATAAACTGGAAGTGTTGCAAAACTGACAGGTGATATATTTAGATTCGATGGTTCAAAATTTTGACTTTATATCATTTTAACAAATTCTTAAACTCATAGATTGGTAAAATATCGTCGAATAGGATTATAGTGAACCGCAATCGTGGATTGGAAGTAAGTGCTCATGGCTTGGACTTGACCAAGCTCATCTAGCAACTTAAGTGAATTGAATTTAAAATTCGAAGAGGTTTTAGGCTAAACCTAGAAGATGAGTCTATCACAAAAACACTCTCCTCTTCCTCCTCACGGTTGTGTGGCGTGTTCATCTTTTTCTTTCTTCCTTCACATATCTTTGAAAAGTTTACTTGATTTGCTGGGGATCTTAGCTATTTAGACATTGATGCCCCTCATAACCACCTCGGGACCCGAGGCCTGAGCAGGACACGCCAGCCCCTGAACTACTCTACCAAGCTCAGAAGGTAACCAGAGGACCTGCGCGCCCAAGATCGGGCATCACCCGAGGACTTTGCAAGAAGAGATCGAGAGATGGACCGAGAACTCCTTCTCAGTTCGAGAATATCTCCCGAGAACTCTGGCTCGACGTGGTAAAGAGCCCAACTGGGATACGTCTTTCCTTGTACAGATGAATCCCGTCTGGATACGTCTTTCCTTATTTGAAGAATCCTGGGTCGATACACATTTCCTTATATAGCGAGAGGATCCCGAGGATCGCGGAGAATATTCGCCAAGATATTCTCCTTTCCACCGCCTAGCCCCTCTATAAATACCAGGTATGTTCCTTCACCCGGGACACACTTATTCTTGCACACTTTTGCACTCAGCATATACTTGCTCTCTTTTCTCTCGTGCGCACTGTCTGACTTAAGCATCGGAGGGGCTTCGCCGGACATACTTCCGGCGCCCTCTGACCAGTTATTAGTGGTTGCAGACAACAAGGAGAAGCACAATCTAGTCCCCAGTTGCCCGACGTTCCCGAGCTCCTCGACGTGGTGGTGTTTGCTCGTCGGCTGAGGTAATTGGCTATATCAGACATGAAACCGATTTATGAGAATATTGGAGGGCGTTCAGTTCATGTTCAACCGAGAAAAGCTCTCCATTTAAAAAAATCGGAGATGGAGTCACAATCTAATGCTTGAAGATAATTAACATACACCTTATGCATATTCAAGTGAACCATATGAGAGCCCCCAAACATAGTTTGCATATTAAATAAAAAAATCTTAAAACTTCCACTACGCATGAAGCACGAAAAAATGATAATGCAACGCATATTTGTAATGGTATTTAATCAAACATAGTGAGAACGCAAATGCTATCTACATATTTTATTAAGAAGTAAAGACACATATAGGACAAATACTTAAGATTATCGAGATAGTCATTTAGGCTGAATTTAATTCGATTTGAATATATTGGCTTCAAATCCTTAAATAGTAACAAATCAATTAGTTGTTTGAACAAATTACTTGTCAATAAATTTCAAATCGAAGATAGTCATATTCTGAATTATTATGGTGGATTTTAAATATATCATATATATTACTTTCAAATCATCCTCTCAATACTTGTTCAAATCCAAATTTCTTAATATAAACTTGTGCATTCAAAAGAATCGATATTTCTGATAAGCGTTCCATTGATATTACAATTTATTTTCCTCCAAATATTAGTACTGTAATTCATGTTTCTATTTATCATAGGCAAATTTTGCTTGGTGGGAACCTCGGCATGCGGGATTTAGATTCAATCATCCATGGAAACAATACTTGAAGATTGGAGCCCTTGCCAGTGAGTGTGCCTGTCATATTAAAGCTCTTGATGGATATGCTGTTAAATCCAAAGTCAAGGTATTAATCATGATTCGATTAACGTACACCAACAATTTAATCTTATTAATTAATTAAAAATCGTTGATACCGGAGTATATTGATTACTTTATATACAGTCTGTATCAAAAATTTGCAAGGAACTTCAAAATCCATGCATAACAATGAGCTCCGATTCTGCCAAAGCACTGAAAGACTTGGCCTCCGCAATCAAAACCCTTAAATTTCCAACGTCAGATATCCAAACCCACATACAAAATTCCAAATCTGGAGTCGATGAGTTTGAATACAATCTCAAAAATATGCCGCCGCCTCAACAAGATATCCAAGAAATTATGCAACTACTCGTTGCTGCATCCATACTCATCCACATCATTAAGTGTGTTGAAGAACTTTTGGAGTCTATCCTTGAACTTTCCGAAAAGGCCGGTTTCGAAAAACAAACATCTAACTGGGACATTCATGACTCATGTTAACGACGATCATAATATGCTCGATGCTCTTGTGAGCAGGTATATATCTTTTATGTTCGATGGAATGAGGATAGTTGTGTTGGGCGATCATTTATTACAATGGAGATTGCAATATATGAGTTCTTGGATGTTCGTGAAAAATATATGTGACACTCTAAATGTGTGAGACTTAGTTTGTAGGCTTTGTAAATTTTTTTTTACTAGTGTATATGTTCTTGTTGGGTCATACTTGTATAAAAGTAAAAATTAAATTTCCTTACAAAGTATGTTTTTGCCTCTTTATCTTTGTGGTCATGTCTTCAACATATATCCCCACGATATATTATTGGTGAGTTTGACAAATTATATATCATTTTTTTATAGTGTTTGTGCATTAATATTGTGAGAACCCAAAGTTTTGGTACATATGTATGTGATATGTGTGTAAGCACTTTGTAGAGTATGACTTAGCAAAATCCTTATTGTAACTAATCCAGGACCAAGCTTTATTAATCCAACTTTCTAAGCTTTGTACTAAACTGCTTGCATAGCTTATTGCTCTTTATTTTATCTGGTGATCATCATTAAGCGGTAAACTTATTCGTCTGAATAATCTTCTTTGTCAGATAACTTTGCAATCTATTTTAGTCGGAATAACTTTTATCTGGATGATCTATTTTATCCAGAACTTTTATCTCTATTTTATTCAGAAGAATTTTTTATGTGGATGATCTGTTATATCCAAAAGATCTTTTATTTGACACCTAATTTATTTGGAAAACTTATTTACCCGGTTAGCTTCTTCTCTCTGGTAGATCCGGACACATTATTCTATTATAATGTTTTCTTCTTTAAACAGTGAAACTTTCTTGCTTGTTTAACTTTTAACGCCGATATAAATTTGATGCCCCTCATAAGCACCTCGGGACCCGAGGATCGAGCACTATAGCATCAGCCTTACCTACACCATCGGAGGCGAGAGCAATCAAGCGACGCACATGGAGCTCGGAGCCGGGATTCTTTACCGAAGCCTTGCCCCGGGTTCGCGAGTATCCCGACCTCTGTCATTATGGAGGAGAGCTTATAACCTGAGAAGACAATCTAAACTCGAGGCATCTCTCGAGGACCCGACCCGACGTGTTAAAGCACTTCCGCGAAAGGCGGAGAACGTGGGCCGGATTATGCGGAAGACGTGTGCACAACCTCACCCACGTCTCGACAGAATAGGCAAGCGAATCGATTCATCTGCTTAGCTCCTCTATAAATACCGCCAGGTTTTGCTCCTTTTTCATTCATTCACTCTCTATTGCACACTCTTGCACACAGTTATATTTGCTCTCACTCTCTCGCGTTGATATCACCTGACTTAACCATCGGAGAGGCTTCGCCGGACACACTTCCGGCGCCCTCTGACGAGTGTTTTGTGGCTGCAGATCCCGACCCGACGCGCGACCTTCTCTTAAAATTGCTCGACGTCATCAAAGCTCTTCGGCGTAGCATCGTTTGCTCTCGGCTGAACTATTTGGCTACATCAAAATCTATAATCAATACAAATATATATTTTTCTTATGGTATAGATCGATTATGCTCCATTACACCCTGGCGACTAAGACCTGTTATTCATGACCTAAAACAAGGGGGGCATGCTATAGCAATCGGGATCACCAGCTTGAAGGTCACAATGAAGTGATGAAGAGCTTAGTGTCGGTTACTTGCATGTGGGGCTACAAACAAATGAAAACCATTTAGTGATTATAATATCTAATTTCTTTTCCAAAATCTGAAAATCATTTTGTGATTTTGTTCAGCGAAGAAGAAGTATAGTGTCTATGGCTGATGACACTGATGAGGTATTTGATTATTCAAATATTATGTTTATACAAGAGGGATCGTTAATGCACTTAATGAAATGATCCAGGAGTACAAGAAGTTGTCTCGCCCTTTCGAGAATGTTAAAGTTAAAGATAAGTCAGATGATGCGAGCAGTTTACGACTAAGAGAGTCTAAATACTGAGTGAGTATCTTCTAGGAACACGGACGAGCCCGGAACAAAAATTTTTGCAGAGGAAACCGATCGTTATATTAAATTTCGTAATCTGTAGAATCCAATCATTAATTTTGAGGTGGCACGTACTGAATGACTTGGTGCGAAACAAAACTAAAATTATAAATCCCCTAACTTCAACTAAACTAATACAAATATGGGCAGAAAAGTTGAAAAAACTCCGATCGGTAAGATGGGAAAAAGGTTTCTCTCTCAAAAATCCAGCAGAAAAACCATCTTATTAGTTCAAACAAAAGTTTCAAAAAAACCAAATATTATACGCTAGTCCATGAATATATCCTTATATTCTTCAACATGAATTATTCATATTAGTGCAAGCACTCAATCTAGCATCACTAGTATCAAAAATAATAACGACAATGTATATAATTTCTAATCACACGTGTTGAGATTCGAATTTTGCTTATATTAATAAATGTGAAATTTCAAAATTAATTTGATGACTCATGTAGGCACGTGTAATGCTTTGATGAATAAACTTTGTATACTCCCCACACCAGTAATGTGCATTTGCATTATTGTAGGCTATATGCCTATATATAGCAAGTCAATACTCTCTATTACTAAATTGCATGGTATTTGTCTATATCTGTTTTTTTGGAAAAATATAATTGTCTATAGGTACCTTGACATTTCAAAAATGAAAATTTAAAATTGTTTTTAACAGTATATTTTATAACCAACTCAATTTCTAAATGTTATAGAACATATTAATATCAGTCTACCATTAAATGTATATAGCATACTACGACCAACTTTTGGTGTAGTGAAATAAATTGCTCCTAGTATAGGAAGATACTTGAATTCGATTTCAGGTGATAGTGATATGACATGTTTTTTAAATTACTTAATTATATGTGTAAAATATCGACATATTCGAGAATATTACTTTAAGTACCAAAACATTTCAAAGATTATATAAAAATGTAGACAAAAATATCGGTGTAGTGATGCTCCACGCGGCAACTAGACATCCATCCCAGCCGATGGTAGTAGCCGCCGAAATTTTGCAGGCCCGCCCGTCTATTAATATCATTATAAATTAATGAAAACCGATATTATATTGCAAATTTCTCGATTGGTTTCGTATAAAGATACGATGGAGATGGTTAAATTTGTCTAGACTTTTCCTTGTAGCATTTGAAACCACAATTACTCATGTGGTTACAGGTCTTCGAGAGAATTAATAATTTAAAGTATCGACTTCGAATATAAAATTCAAAATATGTATCGGATGCCCTCCTTAAATCGGTTCGGGACCCGAGGACCGAGAAGGGCGCCACCAACCAGACTTACGCTGCTAAGGTCGAGAGCCACCAGACAACTTGCGCCGCTAACCTCGGGAAACTGCCCGAGGACTTTACAAGGAGTGGTCGGGAACTGGCCCGAGGACCATGTCTAGCTCGAGAATAGCTCCCGAGGACTGCTACCCGACGTGCTAAAGAATCCCTCCGGGATACGTCTTTCCTTATTTAAAGATCCTAGGTCGATACACCTTTCCTTACTTAGCGAGAGGATCCCGAGATTCGCGGAGAAGATCTCGCCCGTCCGAGATCTTCGCCGAGATATGCTCATATCTCAACCGCCTACCCCTCTATAAATACCAGGTACGCCTCACATTACAGGCCATTCATTCCTCTCGCATACTTTTTGTAACGACCAGATCATTTAGAAGTCCACAAGATTCTGTGGGGGAGGTCCTCGGGGATCGCAAGGTGGCGAGGAAATGTTATGTAGAGGAGGTGAGAGTGGAACAAAAGGCGGCTAAGTCTCGAGCTCAGGACTATCCTAGGGCTTGGGAAGACAGAGGTGTAAACTTGGTCGGGGAAGATTTTCAGTTGACCACGGAGGATGAGGAAGAAGAGGTGGTCCTCGTTCCTCCTTCTGGGATTGTTAAAATTGCTAAATCCCTTCCCGAGGAGGTGCGGGGACAGTTGGTTCAGTGTCTGAAGAAAAACAGAGATGTATTCGCTTGGTCCCCGTCCGATCTGAAGGGGGTAAAACGTGAAGTCATGGAGCATCGATTGAATGTCTCCACGGGTTCCCGACCGATTTGTCAAAAGCGGAGGCACTTCAGACCCGAGAAGGATGCTGTAATCAGAAGTCATGTCGAGGACCTGCTACAGGCTGGGCACATCAGAGAGGTACATTTCCCTACCTGGTTATCTAATGTTGTTCTGGTGCCGAAAGCTACGGGAAAATGGAGGATGTGTGTGGATTTCCGGGACCTGAACAAGGCCTGTCCCAAAGATTGCTACCCTCTCCCGAGGATCGATCAGCTCATCGACTCTACCTCGGGTCACGAGTTGCTCAGCTTTCTGGATGCGTATCAGGGCTATCATCAGATACCACTGGCCGAGGAGGATCAGCCAAAGGTCAGTTTTATAACCGCTGATGGGACATTTTGTTATGTTGTTATGCCTTTCGGCCTTAAGAATGCAGGGGCGACATATCAGAGGCTGATGGATAAGGTGTTCAGAGAACAGATCGAGAAAAACGTCGAGGTCTATGTTGACGATATTATGATAAAGTCTCGGGAGGAGAGTTGTTTCATATCCAATGTGGAGGAGACTTTTCACACTCTACGGAGTTATCAAATCAAGCTTAATCCGGGAAAATGCTTATTTGGTGCTCGGACAGGAAAATTTCTGGGTTATATGGTCACTCGTCGGGGAATTGAGGCTAACCCCGAGAAGGTGCGAGCTCTGGCCTCCATGTGTCCACCTCGGAATATCCAGGAGGTACAGAGGTTGACAGGGAGGATCGCTGCTCTCTCCCGATTCATCTCCAGGTCAGCTGATAGAAGTTTTCCTTTCTTTAAATTCTTCGTCGAGCTAAACAGTTCGAGTGGACCGAACACAGTGAGAAAGCTTTCCAAGAACTGAAGGAATATTTGAAAGTGTTGCCGATTTTGAATAAGCCCGAACAAGGGGAGCCCCTATTTGTCTATCTAGCGGTGACTCCACAGGCAGCAAGTCCAGTGCTAGTTCAGGAAGAAGGACAGGTGCATCAGCCTGTGTATTTTGTGAGCCACGCTCTAAAGGGTGCCGAACTGAACTATACTACTCTAGGTCTTTACTCAACACAATTGTAAATCATTACACACATAATGAAAGTAAAGAATGCCATATAAAAGAATGCGAATATCATATATAAAGATCGTTTGTACAAGAGTCAATAAAACCCACACGCCACAAGTTGGCTAGTTGGGCATCTACTCTAACACTATAGGTACAAACGAATCGAGCATGTTCAAAAACTTTTCGGGCTGATTCGACAAATATTATATTCGTATTCGAGCCGAAGTCGATATGTTTAAAATATATTTTTATATTAAATGATTAAATAATTAATTTCAAGTTTTTCGTGTACTTATTTTCGAACAATAGATAGAATAGTTTTGCGAGTATATTCGAAACTTTTGAGCCGAACTCGACATTCCCATTCCCATCTCCGCAGAAACTCGTATGAGGACGGTGGTCCTCGTCCCTACTTCAAATATATCAAATAATACACACATACACACACAAATATATTAATATGTTTGTAAATTATATATATCTGATGCCCCCCATAAGCACCTCGGGACCCGAGGACCGAGCATTACAGCATCAGCCTTACCTACACCATCGGAGGCGAGAGCAATCAAGCGACGCACATGGAGCTCGGAGCTCGGGATTCTTTACCGAAGCCTTGCCCCGGGTTCGAGAGTCTCCCGACCTCTGTCATTATGGAGGAGAGCTTATAACCTGAGAAGACAATCTAAACTCGAGGCATCTCTCGAGGACCCGACCCGACGTGTTAAATAACTTCCGCGAAAGGCGGAGAACGTGGGCCGGATTATACGGAAGACGTGTGCACGACCTCACCCATGTCTCGACAGAATAGGCAAGCGAATCGATTCATCTGCTTAGCTCCTCTATAAATACCGCCAGGTTTTGCTCCTTTTTCATTCATTCACTCTCTATTGCACACTCTTGCACACAGTTATATTTGCTCTCACTCTCTCGCGTTGATATCACCTGACTTAACCATCGGAGGGGCTTCGCCGGACACACTTCCGGCGCCCTCTGACGAGTGTTTTGTGGCTGCAGATCTCGACCCAACGCGCGACCTCCTCTTAAATTGCCCGACGTCATCAAAGCTCTTCGGCATAGCATCGTTTTCTCTCGGCTAAACTATTTGGCTACATCAAAATTGTTATTAACTGTCGAAATAAAGTGATACAATGGTCATTAAGCTCAAAATTATTGCCTTAAATTTGTGTCCCTTTGGCTAATCCTTGAACCCTATGAATGCCACCTCTCTATTATATGAAATCTACGCGAAAAAAAGTTCAGTGCAAACTCGTGTAAGAAGGCTTAGAGAATTATAGATAGAGTGTTGATATTTCTGAATCAAAGTTCTGTCAATTCCATGACAATGGTGATATATATCATGTCGTTAATTTATCAAATACGTATGTGATGTAACCGAATTTTGCTCAGTCAATAAGCTGTCACCACGTCGGATCGTAAGATCGGGAGGTCGAGAGATCTGGAAGTCTGGAGGTCTGTCCTCTAGGGGATGAGCTGGAGGAGATCTGGATATCTGGAGGTCTATCCTCAAGTAGTGAGCTGAGGAAGCTCTGGAGGTCTGGAGGTCTGTCCTTGGAGGATGAGCTGGAGGAGATCTGGATGTCTGGAGGTATGTCCTCAAGTAGTGAGCTGAGGGAGATCTGGAGGTCTATCCTTGGGGTATGAACTGGAAGTCCTTCCTGAAATGACCTGCGACCACAAACACGTGTCAAAGGGCGTCGGGAGCCATCCCGACGAAGGTCCTCCGATGCTTAATTCAGCTCGGGTGATAGAAAGTATATAGATAATTCAGAGAATGAGTCTGCGGAATGTATGTTGAAAAATGAGAAATACCTGGGTATTTATAGGAGAGCCAAGGGGTTGCGTGTGTACTAACCGAGTAATCATGAGCAGGGATGGGCTTAGCAGGTCTTGCGTATACTCTACCCTACCACTTGTACGTAGGGATGGGTTTTGCATCTGTGTCAGTGCACTAATAATGAGTTATTCAAAAGGACCAAGTTGTTGTGATAGGTTACTATCATAGCAGACCTCTTGCCTTGAGGTCACGTCGGTAGACTAGTGCTCGTGCAGACACATCACACCTCAAGGTCCCGAGGTGCACTCTCGAGTCAAGAGGTCTTCTTGCAAGAGGTGAGGGCTTCCTCGGGGCAGGAGGTCTTCCTGGAAGAGCTGAGGTCTTCCGACAAGAAATCTTTCTAAAAGAGCTGAGGCATTCTTGCAAGAGGTCTTCCTGAAAGAGCTGAGGTCTCCTTGGAAGAGCTGAGGTCTTCCTGCAAGAGGTCTTCCTAGAAGAGCTGAGTTCTTCTTGCAAGAGGTAAGGGCCAAAATGAAAGATTACCAATGACGTTTTTTAAGATGAGCTCTTTTCTCGGGTCCAGAGGTGAAATTAATAGTGGTATCGGTATGCTTTAAATTGATCGATTACAATACGTTTCCTTTGAACCTTCATCTATTATTTGATTCTTCATTCTATGATTCTTTGGTTGTCATACTCTTGGTTTGTCGATTCGAGTTCTAATAATATAATGGTTTTGACTTATACTACGAGACTCTATGTTTTGCAATAATAACTGTTAAACATCGCTGGTATCATGTGTTTCGATCTCGAAATGTGACAATAAATTGTTATTGTTATATATATTTAACCCTAGCTAATTCAATTTAGTCTAGTAATGTGATTGTTTCAATCACATATCTGCTAAGTACAACTGCAAAAATAGTGAAATCGGTGCTACAAATGCTAACCTGTGTCTTAAAATATACATGCAACGAAGATGTTTGATTTGGCTAAAAACGGAGTGCTTCAAAACTTGGTCTCATATCATCAATCATGATCCCGAGTCAAGAGTATCTAATTAAAGAGAGTATAAATAGTGAAGTCGGAGCTACAAATTAATTTTCCTAACTTAGCAGGTGATATATTATCACAATTTGGACTATTTGTAATTTGGTTGATTAAGCTCGTTCTTAATATATATGCTAATTTTCCCGCTGTGTTTTTCGATTTTAGTCTTTCCTGTACCCGGATAAGAAACAATTTGACTAGATGAAGGATAAAAATTGCAATTACGCCAACAACTTACGTTACTGCTTTTATGTGCTTCTGTACCTACAAGACAAATAAACACCAAAGACCAGAAGCAGTAGGACACCAGAAAGGATCCCTGTTAGGCTACAGTTAAACAAGCAAGCCACGAAACAATACAGCAGAGGACCAGATTTCAACAGATCTAATAGTTTGGCTCAGCAACCAAACATCAGACCCTATCCACGACACCAGCTTCACACAGAGCTCTAAATAGGACACCGGTATGGAGAGGGTAACACTCAAAACCCAACCCAGAGGCCACCCGAGACCACGGAAGCGCACACGAGCAGCCTTCAACCCACTGGTATACACTCCACACCCAAACCCCAGATATCTAGAGTCCCGACCCTTCACAGTACTGAGACAGAGGCTCAGACAAGAATAGATCGAAGATCTCACATAGAGATATCACCGGAGAAGCTCACAGAGAGGCAAATAAGAGAGGCGGAAGAAGATTAGGGTTAGGGTTACACAAAAGAAAATGGTACTGAAGATTATGCGTCAGCTATACACACAATCAAGGGGTGTATATAACATATGAAGGGCCAGGATTCACGCCAGGAAATCAACGGCTAGGATGGTAAGTTTAGCATGGGCTTGGGCTGAGACAATTAATGGGATCGGGACAGCATAACTTGGGCCACACTTCCCACAACTGCTTTTATTAATTTCCCATGATATTTTAATTAACTATCTTTGATGTTTTGGTATAACATCTTTTGAGTACCGAAAATACATATATGAAATAACAAAAATACCACATTTTTTAATAGAAAATATTATTATAACTCATTTAAACCCTTATAAGAAATGAGTCGAAACAATTAATTTGAATCTAGTTTAGCAAATTATCCCAACTGGGTAAGCACGTAAAGCCCACACCCGAAAAATAGTACTTATAAAGATTAATGAGCAATGTGATACATTTCAATATATATATGTTAAAAAAAAGGAGATTATTGAGAATCCAAAGCTCTAGTGAAGCTCTAGTGAAGCTTACAGTCCAGGGCCATCTTTGATTTCATCACAGCCAAGAGAGGTGTGAACTCAACACACACAAAACCTCTCAGGTGGTAGCAGATTGCTACAAGCAGCAGCTCCAATTTTCCAAAGGCAAAAAAGGAACATCCATGTTGGTCCCTATTTTTCGAAGGAAACATCAGCAGCCGCTGTTTAAAAGACATTAAAACAATTTTGAGCGCTGCTAATACGGATCTACAATAGATCATGGTTCTTGAACATTTAAAAAACACAGAGCACCGGAGACAGATCTGGTATGATTTAAAAATCATACGGAAAATACCAGAACTGAATCCTAATATTTTAAAACGACTCAAACAGATTTATGTGCAATATAAATCTGTTCGAGACTGTGCAAGTGCTTGTGTGCTAACTGTATGCGATGCTAAGTATAAAATGCAAGTGCTGAAATCTGTTATGCAATGCGAGAATGAATGTGCGATGCTAAAGTAAATATGCAGGTGCTGAAAGCTTAAAGAACACGATACACAATATTTGTTGAGCTAATACAGATTCAGCAGTCGACACAATAAGCTCCTCTCAAGAATGATTGTCGACTGCTTCATCTTCCTGTGTTCTTCCCTTTCGTTGTTGTCTCCTTTTAATTTTCTCTTTTCTGTGCAACAACAATTATCAATCTTTTCACATTCGTCTCACCAACTTCAAACTTCTTCCTTCAAATCTTCTCCCTTAAATAGCCTCTGTTTGAATATGGCCGTTAGATAAATTCCAAATCTCTTCTGTGCTTGTCAAGGCTAATTCGTAGTCTTCTTTCCATTTCCGTGCAACGCTCCTCTGTAAATTATACTATTTCCCAGAATAGTACAAATCTTGTTCCCTTGAATTGAGGCAATTGCACGACTCTATTTCAGCCATTGATTCTTTCCATCTTGAGCGTTGATTGCGTCGAATGGCTGAATGTCATTTCTTCTTCGCAGCTGTCCAGTCTTCACTATTCTTTGCGTTGCATCTGAGTCTTTGCGACTGGTACTTCAGCTTGCGACTGGATGCATATCAACAGCTGGTCTACTGTAGCTCTCGTCTGGATGTACTGTTGATGCGTCTGGATGTGCTGTCGCTACCAACTGCTGATTAACATTTGATTTGCACTCCAACTGGTCATCATTTGATTTACACCAGCTGGTTGTGTCATTGCAAACCATCTGCTGAATCTTAGCGCGAAGGCAAAACGCTGTCGTACCAACTTATGTAAACGACATCGTTTTGCTATCGCTAACTTGAGTCCCCTCGACTGGTTGCACTGTAGCTGCCTGCTGGTCATTCTTAGAAGAAGTACCTGCTGGTTCTTTGTAAGTCCAAGACGCCGTCGTTTCTCTTAAATCAAGCGCTGTCGTTTAGCAATCCTTACCAAAAACACGCTAACACTTATATTCTTGCGCCTGCTGGTCATTGCCATCGCAACATCTTCCTGCTGATTCTTATCGCGAATGCAAAACGCTGTCGTTACAACTTATTCAAGCGACATCGTTTTGCAATCGCCAACTTCACATATCATCTGCTGAATCTTTGTCTTTG
>KV020235.1:0-16543 GCA_001598015.1 Dorcoceras hygrometricum | reverse complement strand
CTGTACAAGAGTCTATAAAACCCATACGCCACAAGTTGGCTAGTTGGGCATCTACTCTAACAATACTCCCTTGCTTCAGGGTCAAGAACTCTCGCTTCAGCTCAGACCTCTTGTCTGCTGTGAAGTACTGCTCAAAGAACACTCTTTTAAACTCTTCCCACGAAATATTGGCCAAATCTACCGACGGCTTTGCTCCCTCCCACCAAATCATTGCATCATCTCTTAACATATAGATACCGCACCTAGGCCTATCCAGATCTGTAATCTGAAGGTACTCAAAAATAACTTCCATATACTTGATCCAGCTCTCAGCAACAAGACCTGTTCTTATTCTGCTTCTTATATGGCCTCGGATCTGCCTGTTGAAAAGACTGCCTCCTCTGCTGTCTCTCCTGTTCAACATCTTTCCAGTCTCTCTCAACTCGCAGGGCCTTGTCTACTGCTTCCCTGTAAGTTTTGGGTCCTGCTAACCTGACATTCAACTTGAATGTAGGTTTCAATCTTTCCATAAAATGACTCAGCTTCTCCTCAGGGTCCCTTCCAATAAGAGGTACAAAATAGCAGCACTCTCAAACTTCTGGATATACTCCTGCACAGTCATACTCCCTTGCTTCAGGGTCAAGAACTCTCGCATCAGCTCAGACCTCTTGTCTGCTGTGAAGTACTGCTCAAAGAACACTCTTTTAAACTCTTCCCACGAAATATTGGCCAAATCACCGACGGCTTTGCTCCCTCCCACCAAATCATTGCATCATCTCTTAACATATAGATACCGCACCTAGGCCTATCCAGATCTGTAATCTGAAGGTACTCAAAAATAACTTCCATAGACTTGATCCAGCTCTCAGCAACAAGAGGATCTGTTGTACCACTGAACTCCTTTGGTTTCTGTCTTTGAAACCTCTCCTGGGAATCATCATGATTGGGTCCCCTGCCGCTGGGAGATTGGCCATTGGCTCTGCCGGATTTCTCTACTAACAGCTCTAAGAGTTGGGTAATACGAGCATTACTATCTGGACTAGGTTCTTCTACATGGGTGCTTCCTCTACCTCTTCCTCTTCCTGACATCTTAAGCTATAGCCCGCAATCCACCACAAAAGAACATCAGAACTCATAAGAGAAATAACTCTTAACATAACAATAAAACTCACAGATCAGGAGGTGCAGACGGCAAAAGCTGCTCCAGACTGGAAAGTGTGTGTTTATCTCAGGACCACGCTCTGATACCAAGTTGTGACGCCCAAACCCATGGGAATCAACGGATTTGAAATAAATAAATACGAAAGAAATAGAAGGACTAAGTTCGAAATGGAGTAAGCTGTATTCCCTTACACAAAACCTGAAATAAAGCAGATGGCGCCAAAATAAACAGTAGAACAGATTTGAATATATGACTTCATAATTCGATTACAAAAAAAACAGATATTACAACTACTGAAACTCTATATGAATTCTCTATTGTTGTAATGGATCTTAATACAGTTGACAAAAGATAAAAAACAACAACAGCTAAGACTATGCGGAAAACGCTGGCCATTGACAAACACACGCAGCCCCCAGATCTGGTTCAACTTGCGCCACCCGCCTGCCCCTGAGCTGCCTCACCTGCATCAGGAAAACTAGTGAGCCTAAGGGCTCAACAAGTAAAACTTCGGATAACAAATATCACGTAAAAATGCAGGCATAACTGTATCATAATACGTAAATAAAGGAAGACATCTAAATCTGAAATCTCGCTACTGGTAGACAGATCGGAACATCGGATCTGAATTGCTTTATACTGAGTGACTTATGGTTTAGAGGCTCTCTGGTGGTCCTTATGCATGAAGCATGTTATCTGAATTCAGTAACTCTCTGTGAAGGGATTGCGACAATCTTATAATCATGTCCCTTCTGCGAAGGGATTATAGTCATACCATAATCCTGTCCCTTCCTGATTGACCGGGTTCTCTATGCCATAAGTCCTTAAAACTGAAGCTTTACTTCCTTTACTATAAAACAGCTTTTACTTTATTTACGCGATCTCTGAAAACTGGTAGATTCACTGTTATGAAACTCATTTTATCTTTAAAAACACTACTGAGTGTACAGCTAGACTAAAACCTGATGATAGCAAAGACCAGCTCTGAATAGGAACGACTTGAAAGTGCAGACAGATTTGTGTTGAGGAAAACAGATCTGATGCACATAGGAACGGCTTTGACGATATGAACAGAACTCAGGTGTGCAAGCAGATCACAGACGTGAATAAAACTTTGACCAGAGAAAATAACTTGTGAACAAGTGAAACAGATCTGGTTTTATGTAAACAGATTTCGCGTAGAAAACAGATCTGACTGACAAAACATATCTGACTGAGGGAGCAGTAATATAAGTTTCTGGCAAGAATTTCATATCTGGAAGGTCTCTCTGCCATGAGAACCCAACAAACAGATTTGGCTGGGAAACACGAAAAATACTGCATCAAATTGGACAGTCCCTAAACAAACTAGCTTCGCTTATCCAATCGAAACAAGGTCCCGATCGAACCAGCGTCACCTATCTGTTTAGATTCAATGTCCCGAACTTCCGCAGTTCATAAGAACGACTAGGATCATTTCTTGGCTTATCTCAACTGGAATCTGTACAACTCAGTCCTTTTGAAAACACCGCTGTTACTAAAGTTAATTGGTGAGTTTCCTCAAAACTAAAGCATCAAGCAGTGAATCCAAAACTTAGCATAAACTCAAACTGGAACATGTAACAGGCAAGCATACACAGAAAACCACGAAGCAATACATATGTTTTCCAGATGCAGCAAGAATCAGATTTACTTGCCTGAAAAGAAGGTCGCAACGAGCAGATGGTCTCGGCCGAAAATCTCCTCAAGCACACCTCTGAGAGCTTCTTAAATACTTGAGAGAACTAAAAGTTTTCTTGCAATCCAAATGAATCCAGAGTTTCACGTAAACCTTATTATATGTGGGAGCATTATTGAGTAGCAGGTGAAAACACTTGAGTAGGTATGGTTGGCCATACCAACTCTTGTCCTCTTTAAAGAATTGCTAAAAGCTCCCTACTCCTATTTTAAATTTAAAATCTTGCTACAACAATTTAACAAAAACAGATCTCCCAACTGCCATTATTTTATTTTTAAAAGAAACTCAAATACGGACCATTTCGGATTTGTGCTTGGGGCGAATTCCTTCCGGAACCTTCTGGGCCGTTGCTACTAAGCTGGAAGAAAAAGAAAGAAATCATATTAAACTGAAATCTGAATGCTCGAAATCTCAAATCAGCCCTTAGAATAGAAAGGCTAAACAATTTGTGGTTCTATGGATTTTTGGGGCGTTACAAAAATAATCATAAAAACACCAATTTTCAGAACTTGCTGCTTAAAATAATAAATTTATTCTTAAAAATCTTAAATTATTTTCATCTCGATCGTCCCTAGTCTCATCCACGCGTCCGTAACTCAAACAGGCTGAAAACATGACATGCATACATGCAACATACAATTTTCAGAACTTGCTGCTTAAAATAATAAATTTATTCTTAAAAATCTTAAATTATTTTCATCTCGATCGTCCCTAGTCTCATCCACGCGTCCGTAACTCAAACAGGCTGAAAACATGACATGCATACATGCAACATAAAAATCATAATTAAATCACATAAAATGGCATGTAATCATCTAAAATTATTTTCCCCCTAGTCATGCACTCATTTCTACGTATTCAGGAATTTCGAGGCATTACATTAGTCATCCAGCACGACGAATTAACTAGAAACGTTCGGAGAACTTTACTTTGAATCTACTTTCGTACATCCCAGAATTTTGAAAGAGAAGACAACTCAAGCTTTCTAGAAAATCTTCTGTCAAATATAGTTCTAAAACTTTTCGCTAAACCGCTACAAGAGTACGAATCATAACATCATTTGAAAAGCATTAAACCTTTGACAAAACTAAGAAATTGAATGCTAGAATTGAACATCATATGCTGTCACTGAAGCAGCACGAAATAGAGTCTACTTGCCTCAAAGCTAATCGACAGTTGTAGAGAAAATCTCCGACTTTGAATCTTCCACAAAACACGAGCGAAAAAGCTTTAGAAAACCGAGGAGGGACTTCGGTTGGATTCTAACTGGAGAAAACTCTTAGCGCCTCAAATGGTAAATAATATGATGAAAGTTGGTGTGCAGTAGGTTTTAAAGTACTACATAGGTTGAGCGCCTACCAACCGAAATCATTTCTTTGAAAATCTTCTTTTTTTTAATACATGAACTGTGCTTGGGTTCATCTCCCGGGAACTATTCGCGAACCGCTAGGCTTAAAATCAAAGAAATCAGTCAGGCGAAAACTGAAATGTTAAATGCAAAATAGCAATTTAACCCTTCGAAACAATTTAAATAACTCGTGGATTTACGGATTTTCTGAGCGTTACATGGAAGGTTTCTGGAAATAACTCCAATGAAGAAAACATGAGGGAAGGAGAGAGAAGCATTTGTTCAAATTTCTTCTCTTTCTTTTCAATAATTATTTTTGTTTTAGTGTAAGTCGATCCTTACATTTCTCTTCCTCTAATAACCAATGTCCTCCTCGAAATCAAGGCATACAAGCACATCGTGTATATTCAAGGAAATAACAGCATCTACCATTGATAATATATAGGAAAGTCAACGTACACGGACTAATTGGATATAGGTATCTGTCTCAAACAAATGAGGTCATTCATGACAAATAAGATAAGTGGTTACATAAAATGATTATGCCAAATCCTCTTTTCCATTGAGTGTCGAGAATCTCATAATCACTAATTTTAGTGTTAACAAACACTCTTATATCTACGTGCCAAATCGATTATGGCTCATAAATTTTTATGTTTTTATTCCATGCTATCCATTTTGCAATGTGGTAAGGGTACTTGCTGGATCGCCTTCTTGGACATTTTGAAATGGTATTCCCTATGCTTCCATCGCACTTTTATAATTTATATAGGTAACAAGTAATAGATAATATATTAGAAGACACAGAAAATTGTGTGTTGAGGACCATGAACAAATTTTAACAAACACAGAATCGGATTATGCGGAATAGAAGTTTACGTACAAAGGGATCCACAAATGCATAATGCATTTCAACTTCAACAGCAAAGTTTTCTGAAATTCACATATCTAAATACCAAAGTTTATTAATAAAAAAGAAAGAAAAGCAACATCCTATGTGGGAAAAATAATACAACTCGATGTATTGGTAAATATATCAGATGACCTACAACTTGCTTACTGGAATACAGAAACGTCACCATTCCAACTACAACTTGCAACGGCATTAGGCATTGTGGGATGAAACACTACATCCAAGCATGCTTGCTCGTAAGCTTTAATCTTTTTGAGAAGTTTGGAGGTGTTCGATTTGTAGAAGTACATAAATCCATCGGATGAGCCAGAGGCAACTACCCCTCCATCTGAACTGAAATTGCATTTGATAGGGAAACCATATACACCATGACTTTCGTATCTCTTGTACTTGTCAAGTTTGAATGGTGGCTGGGTTGAGAATATTGCAATATAGTTTCCATTGGATTGAGCAATAAAGTATGGCTCAAAGGGATGACATCTTATACTGGGGCATGTGTATGCTTCTGTATAAACCTGAAATGTGCAGATGTAGATAGATATACCGAGCATCGAAAACAAAGAACATTTCAGAGATGGACAAGAAGAGATACACAGAGAAACCACATATATTGAGCAAAGCCTCTAAGCATGCATGTCAATGCAACAACAAAGACACATTTTCATCACAACTTAGATGCAATGCAGCTTGTTAAATATAAAAAAATATCACATATGTATTTATTTTATCAATTTGAGAAGCACAAGTCAGAACACCCATTTCCCATCTGGGAGATGAGAGGGAAGGGAGGATTCCCATGGGATTCAATGGATAAACAGTGAATTTGTTCTGATATCACGCGATTTATCGATAACTTGTGGAGTGACATGTAAGTATGTTGAGAAGGCCACCCCCCTAAAAAGTAGTCTTTGGGCTTGGGCTCTCCTCTTGAGCTAATATCTAAAAAGTGTGATGCTTACATTGTAGGTTGGATTCAGATACGTGTCGAACACTGTTAAGGGAGTGAACACAATAAAAAAAATCCTTATAACCCGCCAGAAATAGGTAAAACGGAAGCAGTAGACAAAACTCTAATGGGCTGGAGCTGAGTCACAAAAAAACTCATGCACAGATACGAGGACAAACTGTTACGGATTCTGAAGATAATGATACACACAGAGGTCCAGACAAGGCTATAGTTACAAAGAATGAGTTAGAGAGGCCCAAGATAACTAGAGTTTACACTAGAAGTCCCAAGGCCCATCAGAATATTGTTAAGTAACAGAAAGATTGTGGGAGCGGTAGTTAGTTGGTTAGTCTGGGTAGTTAGTTGGTTAGTCTGATTCCTAGCATTGGCTAGTGGTACAGGGAATGTTCCCTGGCATAGGTCCCCTTCTGTAATCACGTTCCTTTGCATGATAGTTACTGGAAATCAATAGAATTTCTCTTTTCCAATTGCTTTCTATCTATTACTCCTATCATTGGGTCCGACCTGCCGCTTTGAAGATCGCGCAAGGGATGGCTGCTACTCGGTCGGAGTCCAAAATAGAGGCTCTGGAGAAGGCAGTACATGCGGTTCAAGGGAATATGAGCGAGATACAGGAACACCTGGGAAGCCTGACCAGGGCTCTAGCGGAAATGGCAGAATCACAGGCGCGAAGAGACGAGGCCCAGCTGGAACAATGGGTTAACACAAAAAGGGCAGCAGAGGATAAAGCGGAAGGAGAGGCATACATACCAGGTAGGCGATACCAGAGGGGAGACGGCGATCATAATTTGTTTCCGATGGAGGAGGAGGAGACCCGAGGTTCTAATAAAGAGTCGAAAACTTACGCAGACACTGACCTGCGACATGCACTCAAAAGAATAGAAATCCCAGGCTTCGATGGCACCGACCCACGA
Source organism: Dorcoceras hygrometricum (assembly GCA_001598015.1). Lineage (NCBI taxonomy): Eukaryota > Viridiplantae > Streptophyta > Magnoliopsida > Lamiales > Gesneriaceae > Dorcoceras > Dorcoceras hygrometricum. Next base: position 9,543 of record KV020235.1, on the reverse strand, counting down.
GGTTGGTTGGGAAAAGCGGAGCAATATTTTGAGCTCCATGACACCCCGGTGAACAATCGCCTCCGGCTAGCTCATATTCATATGGTTGGAGCAACATACCACTGGTTCCAGTGGCTTCGCCTAAAGATACCGGATATCACGTGGGGCAGGTTTGCCGAAGAGTTGATCAAAAGATATGGGGGGAGGCGACAGTCCAACCCGTTTCTACTGCTATCATCGTTAAAGCAAGGGGGGCAGTCACTGGATAATTACATTGAACAATTTGAAGTGTTGTTGTCGCAGGTTGGCAATCTCCCAGAAGATCAATGTCTCGTCTATTTCTTGAGCGGGCTCCGGGAGGACATCGGAAAGCGGATTGGAGTCCATGAGCCAAGCACCATTATGCGAGCTATGGATCTGGCACGCGCGATTGACAAAGAATTGTTTGGATACTCTGGTAGCTATCGACGAGATTTCCAATGGGAGACGGTGGAGGAAACACCCGGGCAAGACCGATCATGGGGCTGGCTACTACGGGCGAGAAGGTGGGCTTTGAGAGGGGGAGGCCCAGCCCAATTAACGCTTAACCAATCAGACAAGAAAGACAGGTGAGTGGTCCAGACTACAGAGGACCATATGTTCCCCCAACTGAGAATACGAGACCCAACACAGGAGGAACATTCAGCAAGCGTGGCGAGATGAAGCGGGAGGGCAGAATCTTGTCGCAACAAGAATTCTTGAAACGCAAGGAGAAGGGGTTGTGCTTCCGTTGTGGTGAGGCACATACTCCGTTACATAAGTGCGCATACAAGCTCATGCAGGTGGCTCTTCTTGAGAATGAGCTTGAGGAGGACGATGAGCAGGAGGATTTAATGGGTGCTGAGGAAGACGTTGAGGAGGACATTAAGGAATATGGCACACTGGAACTTCCCCTTTTCTCTGTTGGGGGAATGAGCCAGCCTCAAACACTGAAACTGAGAGGTAGAATTGAGGGGATCGTAGTGGTGATTATGATTGATAGCGGGGCCAGTCACAATTTTATATCACGGCCGTTGGTGGAAAAACTTGGGGTCGAAGTAGATGAATCCGTCCGCTTTGGCGTGTGTCTGGGCGATGGGGGTAAGGTGAGTTGCAAGGGCCTCTATCGAAATTTGCAGATCGACCTCGGCGTCTATCAACTAGTTATCACAGGCCATTTGTTTGAATTGGGCGGGGTGGACGTTATTTTGGGAGTTGATTGGTTGAGAACTTTAGGAGAAGTGATGCTTGACTGGGGCAAGATGCGGATGCGATTCCGAGATGGTGAAAAGGAAGTTGAACTCAAGGGGGACCCGACACTGCAGAGAAGTATGGTGTCCCTTAAGTCCATTCACAAAATCACTAACGGGGAGTACTCTGCCTCTCTTTTCACAATTTACAGGGATGACACACAGAAGGGTGGAACTTGTATCCCTGAGTTACGGAATCTGATAAACCAGTACGATATGGTGTTTCGAAAGCCACACGGTGTTGCCACCAGCAAGAAATCAGGACCATGCGATATTGATCAAGGAAGGATGCGGCCCGGTGCAAGTGCGACCTTATAGGTACGCCCACCGCCAAAAAAATGAAATTGAGAAACTGGTTGGAGAGATGCTGGCAGCTGGGGTTATTCAACCAAGCAATAGCCTTATTCAAGTCCAGTGATCTTGGTCAAAAAGAAGGATGGGAGCTGGCGATTTTGCGTGGACTACCATGCCTTAAACGACGCTACAGTTTCGGATAAATACCCCATTCCTATAGTGGAAGAGCTGCTGGATAAATTGCATGGTGCCATCTATTTTTCCAAGCTGGATTTACGCTCAGGTTACCATCAAATTAGGGTGAGACCAACAGATGTCGCTAAGACAGCGTTTCGAACACATCTGGGACATTACGAATTTTTGGTAATGCCTTTTGGCCTCAAGAACGCGCCTGCAACATTTCAAGCTACAATGAATGAAATCCTGCGACCTTACTTGCGCAGATTCGTCCTGGTATTCTTTGATGATATTCTAGTCTATAGTAGGAGCTTGAAGGACCATTTACAGCATCTGGAATGTGTAATGGGGGTACTCCGAGACAATCATTTCTTATTGAATGACAAGAAGTGCAGCTTTGGGTTGCAGGAGATTGAATATTTGGGCCACGTGATTTCTGAGGAGGGTGTAGCAGTAGACAGGAAGAAAATAGAGAGTGTGGAGTCATGGCCAATCCCATCGAATATCAAGGGTCTTCGAGGTTTTTTGGGGTTGTCTGGATATTACAGGAAATTTATCAAAGATTACGGCAAGATTGCTAAACCACTCACGGATCTGTTGAAGAAGGGAGGATTTGCTTGGAGTCCTGATGCTCACACAGCCTTCGAAGAATTAAAGAAGAGGCTGACCTCTGCCCTAGTTTTAAAACTACCAGATTTTAACTCTGACTTTGAAATAGAGTGTGATGCTTCCGGGAAGGGGATAGGAGCGGTTCTAACTCAAGGAGGCAGACCTCTAGCATACTTTAGCAAGGCCTTGGCAACTACAGCGTTAGCCAAGTCAACTTATGAGAAGGAATTGATGGCTCTGGTCCTGGCCGTGCAACACTGGAGAACAATCTGTTAGGCCGGAAGTTTGTGGTTTTGACAGACCACAAATCTCTCAAAAATTTGTTGCAACAGAGGATCACCACAGCAGATCAACAACAGTGGCTATCTAAACTAATGGGCTTCGAGTTTCAGATAAAATACAAGGCTGGAATATTAAATGGTGCGGCCGATGCGCTGTCTCGACGCCAAGAGGCAGAGGTTAATAGCGTTTCGATTCCGCAATGGATGGGAATAGATGAAATTCAGAAGGCTGTAAGACTGGATCCTAAGTTGAGTATGCTGCTGGCAAGATTACTTAAGGGAGACCTAGCCAACTCTCCTTACACGGTGGAGCATGGAACGCTGCTGCATAAAGGCAGGCTGGTCTTACCCGCTGAATCTACATGGACAAAGCAAATCATGGAGGAATGTCATAGTACTGCGGAAGGGGGACACGCAGGGGCCTTTAGAACCCTGCGACGTATCGCCAACAGTTTTTTCTGGGAGGGAATGAAGAGGGAGGTGTACAGCTATGTGGCAGAATGCCTGATTTGTCAGAGGCAGAAATACCAAGCCATTAAGCCAGCGGGCCTCATCCAACCACTGCCTATTCCAGACCAAATCTGGGAAGATATCTCAATGGACTTCATCACGGGGCTGCCTAAATCACGCGGGTTTGATGTGATATTTGTGGTGGTGGATCGTTTGTCAAAATACGGCCACTTCATTTTGCTAAAACACCCACCGCTCAGATAGTTGCGAGAGGTTTGTCAAGGAGGTTGTGCGTTTACATGGGATACCATGTTCTATTGTGAGTGACCGTGATGCAATCTTCATGAGTCTTTTCTGGAAAGAGGTTTTTCGACTACAAGGCACAAAGCTCGCAATGAGTTCTGCTTACCATCCTGAATCGGATGGACAAACTGAAGTTTTAAATCGGTATGTTGAGACCTACTTGCGATGCTTCACATCCGAGCAGCCGAGACATTGGAGTAACTGGGTGCATTGGGCAGAATATTGCTACAACACCTCTTTCCAGTCAGCAGCTGGTATGACACCTTTTGAGGTGGTCTACGGTAGGAAACCACCCACAATCATCAGATATTTACCAGGTGAATCGAAGGTTGCCGCGTTGAGCAGAGAATTAAATGACAGAGATGAAATTCTCAGGCAACTAAAGTACAATCTACAGAGAGCTCAACAACGGATGGTTAAATTTGCTAATGCTCACCGCAGGGATATTGCATTCCAGCCAGGAGATATGGTGTTTTTAAAATTGAGACCACATCGCCAACAGTCGGTTTGTCCCAGAGTATACCAGAAGTTGGCCCCAAGATATTACGGCCCTTTTACTGTGATTCAAAGGATTGGTAGTGTGGCCTATAAGCTGCAACTACCGGTGGGCTCTAGAGTTCACCCTGTTTTTCATGCTTCCCAACTGAAACCAGTCAAGGGGAAAGTGACTAATACTCTGCATCTGCCTCAAGGATTGGAGCAGGATCTCTCGGTTAATTACGAACCAGTCAAGGTGTTGGCACAGCGACACAAGAAACGAGCTGGGGCATCGGTACCCCAAGTTTTAGTGTAGTGGAAAAATAGACCTCTGGAAGAAGCAACATGGGAGGATGCGGAAGAATTCTATTCCCAGTTTCCAAGTACCAGCCTTGAGGACAAGGCTGAAATTGAGGGAGGGGGTATTGTTACGGATTCTGAAGATACCGATACACACACAGGTCCAGACAAGGCTATAGTTACACAGAATGAGTTAGATAGGCCCAAGATAACTAGAGTTTACACTAGAAGGCCCAAGGCCCATCAGAATATTGTTAAGTAACAGAAAGATTGTGGGAGCGGTAGTTAGTTGTTAGTCTGATTCCTAGCATAGGCTAGTGGTACAGGAATGTTCCCTGGGATAGGTCCCCTTCTGTAATCACGTTCCTTTGCATGATAGTTACTGGAAATCAATAGAATTTCTCTTTTCCAATTGCTTTCTATCTATTACTCCTATCACAAACTGGAACAGGATATTTTGGCGTTAGAAGGGATTCCTGCAACACTGAGAGTATCGGTTGCACTCCTAGCAGGAGCATTTCTGCAGGAAGAAAAGTGGTTGTACTTCACGAGTTGTCAATATTATTAAAAACTGGCAGAAGATGAAAGGGAATGGACTGTAGAAGAGAAATTTGTACGATAAAACCAGAATTTAGGACTACTTTTAGTTTAGTTCATTGCTAATGGACCTATGTCCAAGCCCCTACGAATTTAGAAAGAAACTATACAAACAGACACACAAGAGGTAGGGCGGCTAATGAAAGTAAATTGTGAATCAGAGAATCAATATGGGGTATGCAATTATAACAATACTAGCCTGTTGTCTGGGCAAGGGGGTTTCAAATGTAAACTGCATGCTAAATCAATTTATCATAAAGTTACTTGGCAACCTTTCGAATCAGGTTGTCAATAATTAGTAAGGTAAAATTCCCACTAATACTGAATAGATCTGTTTCTCTTCGTTTAGTATAAACCTACAGTCAGAGTATATAGTCCTCAGTTGATCCATGCATGTACTTGTATGAATAAATTTTACCGTATTGTATGCAATAATCTAACAATGAGCACCTACCTGCACAAAAAAAAATATTACCTGATTAGATAGTGGAACTTCTCGTGATACATCCCACACAATTATTGCATTTTCACTAAGATTGCTTTTGGAGACATCACTCGAGGTGATAACTTGCTTGCTATCAACAGTGAACTCTATATCAAGAATGGGACCCAGACTTCGGACATAATTGTGTACCACCTTGCCAGCCCTAATATCCCATAACTTAAGCTGGCCTTTTGATCCCCCAGAAATGAAAAGGTTGAAATTGCTAGGGAGAAATTTAACTACTTCTACAAATTGATCCTCCTTGAAAATCTGAAGCTCAATTCCGTTTTCTACGTCAACCAACCTTGACGTGCAGTCGTAACCACACGAGAGAACAGATAGTCCATCATCTGACCATTTCACATCTTTTACTGCCGCATGGTGGCAATTTAATATCCTGGCTCTTTTCTGATCTCGACTCCACACATTCCATATGCAGACAGTATGATCCATTCCCGCGGATGCAAGAAGGTGAGCTGAAAACTAAAATCATAGAACAGATCAGAATGTCACAGGCAAAAGATAATGATAAGACAGTACTGCCAAACAGGTTTAGGAGATGATAGTTCTAGATCTCACAAAAAAAAAAATTATTGTAGAAAAATAGAAGTGAAGAATTTCAACAGCCTCGATGATGAGTAAACACCAAAGTGGGAGAGACTTTCTGTCTTTCAGATTTGCAACTTGACCAAGTGGTTCCGAATGAAGCCACCTTAAGAAAACAAAACACTAGTTCTTTTTTGCATCTTGAATCACAACACCACTAGGTATAGATTATTAGAACCACGCTTTAAGTTTTGCAAATCATTTAGAACTCAGATCTAACTCAATCACATACCGAAATGAACAAGTAATTTATAGGAAGCACATGGACAATGTACATGGGCACAAACAAAAATACATTTTGGAGTAAAAATAGCTCCAATCAAACAAAAGAACTTTTGAAAGGGGTGGACGAGAACTATCAAGCAATATTACCTCATAGTCATAAAATAACCTCATACTCACTTACCTTGAGTTCTAGACCACTGTACTGCATTGACAGATTTGGCATGCCCATTGAGAGCTACAGAGATGGACTGAGGTGTTCGAGTGGAACCTACTCTGTCCTTCACATGACGCCTCAGCGTCGTCAAAATGTCGTGGGGTAAGACTGAATCTGAAAGGTTTCCTATAACTGACAGAAAGGGAAAAGAAAAGATAAAACCGAAAAAAAATTCAGGACCAGGAATTATAATATCAAAAGAGATTTTCAATCAAATCTTACATATACATCCACTCTACACAAACTTTGAGTTTACCAACTCCTGATCCATTTCTATATCACTTGCATCATATGTTGTGAGTGTTCCCCAAAACCAGTCTTTTGGTAAAGCCATTGAGCTCTCCTCTTAGGTTATGTCATACTTTTTGTCATTGTTATAACACCGGTTAGCACTTCAGCTTGGAAGAGATGACTTCAAGTCAGACAATGTGCCAGTGAATTGATCACAATTCTGACCAGATTAAAAACATGCAAAACCCCCAGTGATAGGACACCGATACAATCCCATTTCATATCACAACTTAAAGGAATGTTTAAGAGGCTAATACTTTCATCCACCTTTGATCCACCCGAGCAACGAAAGGTAGTTGATTGTCATTTTCCACCTTTTAAGTTCAAATTTCACAGTACAACTAGTCAAAACAATATAAATTATCAATAGTGCCAGCCATATTTCAAAATAGCCCCAACTAATTCCAAAAGAAGACGAAACACAGCAAAAATCAATACAAAGAATAACAGACAGAGAGACAAGGGCAGTAGACTGAACCTGGTGACAAGCTGCGAGATACAGGGTTTGTGTCAGGAAGTTTGGGATCCGAAGAAAGGGCCGCTCGTTGTCTTTTAGATACGTATCCTCCTGGAATTTGGGCTTCGGGAACAGGCATTGGTAACGGAGCAGGGATGGCATGTGATGTTTCGCTTCTGATCCGTTTATGAGGATGATTTATTAGGTTTCGCTGTTCAGGTCTTTCTCCGCCGGGGCCGGCGGCGCAGTCATCGTCGGAAACAGTTGAGTAAGCTTCGGAGAGAAGATCCATTTTCAACAATGCAACTCATACCTTTGGATTGAGTTATATTACTTAATAATGTGCGGTCTGTAGTGGGTCGGTGACGGGTCCTGGCCGATCCGCCGGATTCAGGTCGATAAATCTTGAACCCGAAGTCGTAACCGTGATAGGTTGGGTTTTAGATTTAATGGGTCGGAACCAATTCCAAGCCGGTTCTTTTTTTAGGAAAACAAATGAAAATTTTTTAAAGTTCATAGGAATTTTAATTTAAAAAGTTGAAATAAATTAGAGAAATTTGAATTTGCATTCGGCTTTGAATTTGAATTTGGATTTGATTTGGAATTGAATTTGGATTTGATTTGGATTTTGATGTAAATATGGTTTGAATTTGGATTTGATTTGGATTAAAACGAAAATCGAAATATAACGAAAAAATTATACTCGAAATAATTAAAACTTTCAAAATAACCATTCGTCTTTATATTATATTCAAATTCAAATTCCAAATTTGAAATTTGAATTTCAAAATTTATGAAGTTAAAAAAATTAATCGTCCTCGTATTCTATTCAAATTTGATTTTTGATTTGAAATTTTAATTGCTAAATAATTGCATAAAATAAATGTAATTGATTAAGAATACAAAAGAGGTTGGAATTACATTACAGAACAAAAAGCTGAATTTATGTAAAATTCGTTTCATCATTCGTGGTGCCTCCGGTTTTGTTCCAGAAGTGCCCTCGATATGTGCCCTCGGTATCTTCTGGTCGTCTTCATCATTTTGGAAATCTTTTCGTGTTGCCGCTCTTGACCAATCATTAAGTAAGTATTGGGCTTCCAATTTCTCCGATCTAATTGTAAATCTCCGCTCGTCCAGCGTGTTGTTCCCCATGCTAAAGGTTTGCTCCACTGCAACCATGAAAAGGACATGCGAGAATCTCTTTTGCCATATAGAAGATGACACGTATCAGTAATTGGGTTCAAAGAATCATAATATAAGGTAAGCAATTCTCATAAACCATCTGATTCTAGTCTAGATTCTAAAACAATAGCACATAAAAAATATCAGAAATTTTAAAAAATATTTTTTTCATTTTGTTTTCATACTAAGAATGCATTCAATTAATACGAATCATTGAAACTTAAATGTGTAAAATGCTGGCAATATTACAAAGATGTGTTAAAACTATATGAGGTAGGATAATAAATACCAGTTGGTCAGTTGCATTATTAAAACTTCTAAAATTTCACATGTAGTTGTACAAACATTCCATTGGTTCGAATACAATTAGATGATTGAACAATTTCATCAAAAAATGTGCACAATAAATCTTTATATTCAAACGTGGACACAATTTGTACGTAGAGTTTCAACATGTTGGAACATTGTGTGCAAACCGTTTTGGCCGCATCTCATTTATTTTACAAAATTTGTCCCATTGTTTCATTACTTGGTGATATGTCCACAGATAATGAATAACATATTTAATTAGTCTAATATAAATATCTAAACTTCTAAGACCATCTTGAACACACAAGTTAAAAATATGGCATGTACATCGAATATGAAAATAATTCACATATTGATGATTGTCATAGTTTTATTAGTTCATAAATACTACAAGTATTTGCACTTGCATTATCAAAAGAAATTGAAAAGATTTTAGTTGTTAAACCATATTCCTCCAAAATAATAAATATAAGATGAGAGATATTTTGTCAAGTGTGTGGTTCATTGAAGCATCGATATACAAGCAAGTGTTTTCTTATGTTCCAAAAATTATTGCCAGGCTCGATGCTCATAGTACCAACATAAGCACGTAATTAGAGCTAAAATATCGAAGCTAAAAAAGTGGTTAAAATTTTTATTTGTCCTGAACAGGAATATAACTTCAAAATAAATGCATACTCAAAATACAGACTTTGATACGAAAGCCAGCTGAAAAGTACTCTGGACATTTTTTTTAAAAATTATGTGCGGAATAAATAACTAATATGTATGGCTCGTTCCCTTTTAAATCATTTTCTCAACAATACTTGAATCAGAAATAAATAAATATTTTAAAACATACAAAACTCCATACTATTTAAAAATCAGAATGAGTAAAAGTACTGAAATGAACATGCTAAATCCAATATCTAAAAAAGCGTATCATATAAAAGATAAAACATCAATGCGGCCACGGTACTGTTAGGGAACCACGGTGGATCCGGATCACGCCTCCCGGCGAGGCAGCGGAAGAACGAAAAATGGCCGGGAGACGATCAATA
>KV020234.1:0-16888 GCA_001598015.1 Dorcoceras hygrometricum | reverse complement strand
ATATATTTATATATGGTTCGGTTTCTAAATTCACGTGATGGATTTGTTTATGAATAAAAGAACTTAAAATTCCCTTTTTCTGCGTATCCAAATAAAATCATTTACAATCGGATTTTTCCAATTTCCTATTCTAATACCTGGAAAGTCCTTCCGCCACGATCAGACCACATGCCTGTCCATCACTCCAAATTATAGCACGGCCAAACATCAGACACTAGAGATTTTTAATTAAGATATTGGAAACTGAGTTTTAGTTTAGTAACGTCCAATATTCTTGACTAATGTTACAGCTTCTAAAGCTCAAGGAACAACTCCATGAAGCGGAGAAGGAGATCCAGAGACTAACGGAGCGTTGCGATGGGTTCTCAAGCAACAGCCCATGCTCATCCTTCTCCATCGACGCAGTTAACGACCCACCGTTGATCCCCGGCGAATTCAACTTCCGGGAAATAAACAACGACGACGAGTTCTACGCCCTAGATGTATGGGATCACCTCTACTATATGTAAGTAACTAGCTAGTTAGCTAGCTAATCGAATAGTAGGCCTATATGTAAAATATATATATATAAGGTACATTGGATCATATAAGGTTTATGTACAATATACAAAATATTCATGTGGGCTCTCTATAATGTGGTCGAATAATAATCATATCATATAAACGGAATATATATGTAGATTCATTATGCTAAGAGGGGTCATGGTGCATTTTCTTTGTTGATGGAGACTAAACATGTAAGCTATTGTAAAGTAGTTATTTTTTTTCCTTAGTTTCAGGTAAGTGTCTCAGTGCTTTAGGACTAAGTAGTAAGTAGGTAGTGTACATTGTCATCGATGTAACCTGCTTTTTGACTAGTATATATTAATAATAAGGGTAGTCGTGTATTTGTGCCTGTCTCTATCCCCTTTCTCTTTTTTAAAATATAAATATATGATCATTTGTAAGGATACGTGCAAATGGTCAATCTCCTTGAAATCGAGCCGAAAACGAACAAGATTGGAGCAAATCATTGCATTCTATGACTTGTTAATGTTTCGAAGTAGTCCACTATGAAAATATCAAAATATGATATATACATTGGTAACCAGCGGTTTAATATTATATATGATTTTTAAACCTTTTCTTTAACGGATTAATCAAGCTAAACTAATCAGAAGTTTGAAACTGTTGGCGGATATATTATAGATAACTATTTCTTCAATATAAAGTTTCTCAACATTTACGGAAAGCTGAGTTTCAACCAATAGTTTTATTATAATAAAACGGAAAAAGAAACAGAGAAAGCAAGAGAATTGACGTTAGAACTTAGAAGTGAATAAAATAGGTCGAGCTAGTGGCTTATATGGATTAGCTTAGTTAGCAAGTTTGCTTACTCATCGTATATATTAATTGGATTACTATAATAGTTCCTATTTGATAATTTTTTTTTTCCAATAACATCTGTTATTCCTGTTTACTGGAACCAAATCATTTGTCTAGTTAAACAATAGGATGGAGCAAATACTCGAACTGGGCAAATTGGACTGGCCCAATCAGTTTAGAGATGTTTTAGGGTTTGGAAGAGTAACAGTCCGGGCCTGAATAGAAGCCTATCTACGTGTGCAAAATATGCCATTTTCCTGTAAAATTACCTCATTAACGAGCTAACCCCTGAGTTCAGAGGCCCCTTGACTCATACAAATGATAAATCGAGGGATAAGTATAAGTAGACAGGAGCTCAAGGGAGAGGACCCATATAACAGACTAATTTTCAGAGCATACCCCACAATATTTATGTGGGGAACATGCTCCACACGAGAATCGAACCCGTAAAGTCGGGGAAGTTATTCCCATATCACCCCAGGTCTTACCATTTTGAAGTCATATTTAGCCGGTGATCATGTGTGCAAAAACGAAATTTTATTTTTTTTGATACGGATGTATTTATTCGTAAATCATATCCACAAACATTGTTGCTCATATGTTGGTTAGGCATGATCTTCATGATCAGCATAGTTTGACTTTTGTTTCATGATATAAACTTTCATTGATTTTAATATGTTTTCTCGAAACAAAGATAAAAGTTATAGCTCATTGCCTCATTCATTATTATATTTATATAAAGTATAAAATTGAACTATAAAGTGCACATACTATAAAATAGAAGGGGGCTGCGAGAATTAATAATTTACTAAACTTGAAAGGTTATTTTCCCTCTTATTTCCATCGTTGTATTCTGTATTCATTTAAATACCCTCCCAACACACAGTCACACACTCTCTTCTCTGTCTCTTCCCTCTCTGATGCAACGTTGGGTTTCTTAGCGGAATGTCTGATAAAATTGATCCCCCCGAGCTCCCTCTATCCACCTTCCATGAAGAAAATTCCGGTGACGGAATGGGTTCCAGTGGTTTCGCAAGTATTGACAAGAACCTGCTGATATATGCTAGCCAGCTTTCTATGGGAACAGTGATCAGCGACGGGGCTAATTCTATCGTCTACCAGGGATTGTGAGGACCTCTATTTGCTTTAAAAAACCCATCTTTGTGGCTCCGTTCTGTTGATAGTCTTGACATTCATGGTTTTATTATGTTTTTGAATTTTATTGCATGTCAGAGTTTTCTTGCGCCATCTACTTTGTGGGTATGGTTGGGATTTTTCTTTCCTTCCTTCTTTATGACCATCGTTTTTTTTTTAATCGATTTAACGTGTTCCCTATTGGCATTGGGCGGTGCCTGTGAGAATTCTTCTGGTCTCACCACAAACAAATTTTCATGTCATTACTACAGAGATCTCTTTCTTCCCCATTTAACAGTTGGTGATTGTGATCCTTTTTGTCATTTGGTTTCAAGATGTTGGTAACAGGCCTACTTCTCTATGTAAAGAAACCTGCTTACAAACATTGATTCAATTTTCTTTTCCCTCTTGCTAGATTTGGTCTCTATTGATGTATATTAATTATGATCAATATAATGTTCTCATTAATTTAATGAGAAACATTCTAGGTTTCTGGTGGAGATATAATTCTTGGACTGAGAGATGCAGAAAGTATTGTTAGGTGCACGCCGTTACAATGCCGGACCGATGACGTAAGGGAATACGCCTAACTTGTCGTACTTGTTCTCAAGTTAATAACATAAAACAAAGAAAAAAACTTGTAACGTGCGCTGCGAATTGACACGAAGCAAACAAGTGTCATCTACAAGAGAGTTCCTAAAGGAGAATATGTGCACATGTCCACTGTTTTAAATGACAATCCGGGAACTTAACTGAACTTGGATGAGTAGCATGAAAGAAATGGTGCATATTAGTCTTACTGAGTCAAGAAATCAGAAAATCCTGTGAGATTTTAGCTATTCGTATTAGATTGCTGTCGAGCACGTGTAATATTTCCTATTTATCAGTAAAACCCCGTGATGTAGGGACTAAGATTTGTGTTACATATAAAATTATGTGTATTTCTTCATATGATGTAGGACTTGACTAACTCCTGATATTCTACAAATATACTCAAAAGCTCCTTGATGAGCGAGAGTGGACAAATATGTGGGCTTAATGTACTCTGTGCCTTTCTGTTAGCTAATGATTATGCTTTTAAGCACCCCACTTCCATGATTAATGAATAATTGGAGTCCTTTTTAATAAATCAACGAATGCCTGAAAAATCCGTCTTGAAAGATGTAATAGTCAAATACTACCATTGATCTGATGTAGAATTTTGACAGATTTTTTATTGCGCTATGAGAAGAAAGGTCAATGTGACTAAGTCATAAGTCGGAGGGACTAATGCATCTGCCCAAGAAATGAAATATTCACCTCTTGAGTATGGTAGCTTAGTAAGGTGTTTGATACTGATAAATTTGTGCTTTTAACAAAAGGTTATTTCAAAGTAGGCATAGAAGTCCAAATGAGAATAAAAGCTTACTTAGGTGTTGTCTCTAGAAAATGAGCGGAGTTGGATGGGAAGTACACGTGATACTCTTTTTGATTTAACTTTATAGAACTTAAAAGTTTATCAGCCTCAAAATTCCTCACAGTAAACTAGATATTCATTGTTGCCGCCAGCCTGCCATTAGACTCACTGGCCTCCAGGTGATGAGTTAATAATTATGCCTTCTACATGGCTGAGTTTATACATATTAATAGTTTATTGGAAGCCTCAATAAATTTGTCTGCTCATCTTTCCTACAAAGGAAATTTGAAAAGGCTAACCTTATGGTAAAAGATGGCCAGGGATAGCGTTTTTAACATATTTATTGTTTAACAAATGCTTGGAGAAGCAAATATATGCAAATGATAAAGTGGTTGGGCACATTCACTTTTGATTTATTCACAGAATATGTTTCTGGTGCGGTGTATGTAACCCGAAAATTAGTTTGGTAGGAGGAAGATAATTTAGACAATCATTGTGCTTCTAATTCAGTGTAGCACTATATTCTTCTATAAAGTTTTGTTTTTTTGAACAGTAGAGATAACTCTCTCATTTCTGTTTGGCAGCTACAGGTCCATTCCCGTGGCCATAAAAGTGATACAACCAGAAAGTGAATCAACAGTGAGGTCTGATCTACGGAAGAGATTTAGCCGGGAGGTTTCAATGCTTTCTAGAGTAAAACATGACAATATCATACAGGTATTCGGATAACATACACCAGGGTATGTATATGTTTATTTATTTTACAGAGCCAATCTAGTTTTGTTCCTCTTGTCATTATTATACATAAGAAACACATCCGGTAACATAGTGTGTTATTTTATTCTTACATCAAGGGTTTGCTTATCATAACTAGGATAGTCTGTTCTTTGAATCCATCTTCCTGTCATAATAAATCAGTTTTTGAGAAAGCCAATTATACAAACAAATTTCTATTTTTATCCCTATTTAATGAATGTTTTGATGTATATAAAAATGTGTTACCAGAAGCCAATTCATGTATTGATAGGGAGTTAAAAAAATGGATTTGTAATGTGTGAAGAACAAAATGCTTCTCTCTACTTTAATCGAATGATTTTGTCGACAGTTCATGGGTGCACTTGTGGAACCAATGATGATAATAACTGAGCTCATGAAAGGTGGCACACTTCAGAAATTTCTGTGGAGTATTCGTCCAAATTGTCCAGATCTGAAACTTTCCCTGAGTTTCGCTTTAGAAATCTCCCGAGCAATGGAATATCTTCATCAAAATAGAATAATACATCGAGATTTAAAGCCAAGTAATATATTATACTTATTCATCTCAATATACAATTCCTGCTCTGCAATTTCCAACTATTAATTTATTATAATCGACCAAGTTCCTACGTATGATTTTCGTTATCATCAAGATTACTCATTTTGTCGAATGTAAAAGACAACTCTTTGTGCCTGTAATAATCTTTTTGCTGTTCTTTTAGGCAATCTTCTTCTTACAGAAGACAAAAAGAAAATCAAGTTAGCCGATTTTGGTTTAGCTAGAGAAGAGGTCGATGATGAAATGACAACAGAGGCTGGGACATACCGTTGGATGGCTCCTGAGGTGTTTCTCAAGCATGAATCTTTTCAATGATTTATGTTATAATTAAGTCTCACTCACTTTTGTGTCTTCTACTTCTCTCTTTTTTGAAAAATTTAGTTGTTCAGTACAGAAGCTCTTCGTGTGGGAGAGAAGAAGTATTATGATCACAAAGTGGATGTTTATAGTTTCTCTATGATTTTGTGGGAGCTTCTCACCAACAACACTCCTTTTAAGGGCAGAAACAATGTCCTTGTGGCATATGCTGCAGCGAAGGTGCGTTCTTAATAATGCTGTATATATGGCTTTAAATATTTTATTCTAAAACTTGAGAAATTTTAAAACCTCATGGGATGGAACTGAATCAACTGAGGAAGTCAGCATTCTTTTAAACTAATAAGATATAATCTGATACATTTGCTTAAAGCTGGATCTAATTGGATCAATCATTCAAAACTTTTTTAAACCATAAAGCAGTCCATCAACTTTGTTACATAGGCAACCATTCTGGATAGTATTGACAGTAAGCTATGAAACATCTACGTAGTTATGGGTTCTTACTTAAATTCACTCCAGAACCAAAGGCCAAGCATAGACAAGATTCCTGTTCGTATTGCGCCACTCCTGGAGTCATGTTGGGCAGAAAATTCGGAAGATCGACCCGAATTCACGCAAATCACAGAGTTTCTTGGAAACCTTCTCCAAAGCATTTGTCAATCTGCAAGTACAGTGCCACCACGCACTTTGTCCGAGGAAGAACGTTCAATAGACGAGGAAGAAACCAGT
This sequence comes from Dorcoceras hygrometricum, assembly GCA_001598015.1. Taxonomy (NCBI): domain Eukaryota; kingdom Viridiplantae; phylum Streptophyta; class Magnoliopsida; order Lamiales; family Gesneriaceae; genus Dorcoceras; species Dorcoceras hygrometricum. The sequence goes on along the minus strand of KV020234.1, from coordinate 10,631 downwards.
GATATTCCGGCCTCGGATTGCTTGATGGACAGGTCCAATGGAACTAAAAAGAAACTGCCGAGTATCTGTCTCAGGTTCATACGCTGCTTCGGATACTGTCTTTAGATAGGTACAAGAAAATGCATGCTAGTGTTAAAATCTAAAACATTGTAATATTGATGGATTTGCCACCTTTTTGTTTTTGGCCGTAGATAAATTTATAGTGTGTGCACATAGCCGTATAGAGTTATAGTCGATGTACAAATCATCATCGTAGAGATTAAAGGAAGATTAAAGTTCCGTTATCCCATAAAACATAATTTAAATTTCCTTGTGATTTTAGTATTCTTGTCCTGGCTGATCCATTTTTTAGACACATGTGAGTTGTCCTTATAAATTCTGACACGAAAAATAATATTTTTGACTTAAAACACGGAAGAATTTTAAGCATATAATATTTGTCTTTTGTGTTTAATTAAAATTCTTTCGTCCACCCTTTTCTATTTAAAAAGAAGAAATTAATGTAGAGGTTTTCAAACCGTATTAAACACAAGTATGAATGAAGATAAGTAATTAATTAGTCTCAAGCATCTAAAAATTTCAATTACAGAAATATATGAAAATTTGTTTTGGTAGAAATAGAATCAAATGGGAAAAATTTATTTGCTCAACCTTATTGTCCAAATAGTATATTGAATAATCCTTATCTCAAATATATGGGTATAACTAATATTGATAGCCTTAATTATATCGTTAGGATAATACACCAACCTGTATGGATCAAAGGGCATCTGACCTATACAAGGGGTTAACCCGTTAGGATAATACACAAGTACCGAAGCTTAATCTTAAAATTGATTCATACTAACAACTTTAAAATGTTTTGCGCTCTTGAGAAGTCACGACCCAAACCCTGACTTCGATTATGAAACTTAATCTTTATTTTGAAACATAACCTAACAAAAGTCTTTATTTAGGGAAAATAATTCAATATGCTCTCCTCTAAAACTAATATACTTTTGGTACAGTATTATAAAAACTATTTTAATAAATTATTATGGAACCTGTAGGTCATAACTACTAAATGTTATCTGTTTAAAATCTTTTAGAAAATGTCTTGATATATATCTTTAATTTTTTTAAGTGATCTTACATAATTTACAGGGACAGTAATATTATGGGTCAAAATTTAAAATGACGTTCAAAATCTGATTTTACAAGTCAAGTAATTAGGTTATAGTTATGGTAATGAATTAGATATATTAATGAAGTAATGATCTAGCTGAGCAAAGAGGTGAATTGCCTAGTCACTTCTATCCACTCACTGTTGGACAGTTGTGTTCCTGTTTCTTCCTCACGTGTCACTCTCCATAAACCCCCCCTACCCCCCAACCCCCTCCATCTATTGAATTTACCACTTCAGATAAACTAGAGGTATCAGTTTCTGTAAAATTCCACTTAACCCGGGTCTTAAGTGTGCCTCTTTTCCTGTTCTCACTCGCTAAAGTAGCTAGTAGTGTTGGTTGGACTTTTATTGTTGGGGATATGGATGATTCATCTTAATTCGGACAATTTTTTGGTTGGGTTTTAGTTTGTGTTCGATACAAAGCTGGAGTTTGCATAAATAAACCTGATTTGCTGCCGTCGGGCAATCTGTGTCTTGGGGTTGCGGGTTTGGTACTTGGCGCTATTTTTAGGATATTTTTGTGTATTGCAACAAGGTACAACTGAACACGTCCGTGCTGGATTCCTTTCCTTCCACCTCAGTCACTCTTTCAAAACGGGTCAGTTCCTTTCTTTCTTTCTTCTCTCTCTCTCCCCCTCTTCTTACTTATATATGGGTATATTCTTTTCCAGACACATCGGTATTTTTTTCTTAGTCGGCCTAAGTGTATAATCGTGGGATCTTTTACTTGTTGATCTGGTCATGGACACTATGGTTTTAATTTGGTCTCTGAGTATCATATGATCGGAAAGTTTGAGTTTTTAGTGTGTATTGAGGAATCGATTTAGTGAGGCATACTTGAGTGCCGCTGGTTCGAAGTTTTGATGTCAATTGACTGAGCAAGCGTGGATGTTAGTTCCATTTTAGGGATGCATGTGCACCTGTTAGATGTGATACATAATCATGTCCGTTTGTTTGGTATTTTGTCCGTCGCGTTCTTATCGTTATTTAAAGTGGCTGAATAACTATTATGCTGGAAACACTGTACTTGTTTAATATTGGGAGGAGATTATATGAGTGATGGCAAATTGGCTTGGCACGAATTTCGAGTACTATTTTAGTAATTTGGGATTAATAATATTTTTCAGAATGTATGAGTTATAATCTTCATGTGGCTGACCTTGCTAGTCTGGGAAACCGACTTGAATCGTGATGATGAATTTTAAAGTGATACTCTGTCACTGACGAACATTAATTTATGGTTTTTAGAACGTTGTAAATATGAATGTATACTAACAGTTTTTCAAAAGAAACAAAAACTTTTCATGAATAAATAAAAAATTTTGGTCGTTTTTGCTTCTTGATAATACATTTCGCACATTTTATTCGTTTCCTCTAGAAAATCTACTGTATCCTTTCAACACTTGAGCTAAAACAAATGAGGACAACAGGAATTTCTGGATGCATATATCAATCATCTTTCAGGCCTTTTCAAGTTATAACTTTGACTATTCATTTTAATAAGGAATATCTTGACCGAGGATTTGTTTGTTAATGCTAATTAATACTGTTTATGATCGATCCGGTCAAATGACACGATCGTAACCCGATTTTGTTCTTCTAGGCCTTCAGTTGCCTTTCGTTCATAGACATTGAAAACTTTTCTAAATTAGATAGAATGGACTTTTGACATTATTTGCATTTGATGTGATAATATCAGGTGACTAAATTTTTTATTAATACAAAGCTTTTGTACTGCAGGGTCACGTACGATTGGGCAAGAGACTGCGTTCAGCTTCTCTAATGGGCACCGGGGACGATGGCACTCCATCAAAGTCTTCCAAACCTACTTCCTCACCACAGGTACAACTTTTGTTATCTATGTATTTTCATTTGCCATTGACTACATTTGTGGATATATAATTGTGTTTGAATTTGTATAGTTTTCCTCAGCTGACTAACAGTCCTGATCCTTTTCCCTTCTCAATTGAACTTACAGGAAGCGCCAGCCACGCCTTCATACTCTGATTGGTCAAGCTCTATGCAGGTTTTCACATGTTCTCTCTCAACTTTCATTTGTTGTTGAGTGTTTACACCCACATATATAAAATCTGGCCTCTGATGGGAAAACTATTACTAAGCAAGCAATGCATCTTGTCTTCTCAGGCTTTTTACGGTGCTGGTGCTACTCCGCCATTTTTTGCTTCAAGTGTTCCTTCTCCTACTCCCCATCCTTACATGTGGGGGGGACAGGTGATTTTTTTTTTTATTGTGGTTTGGATCTATAAAATTGAGTTTCCTTGCAGACTATGTTTCATGGATACGGGTATGGGTATGATATCGGATACGATACAGATACGGCGATACGGCAAAATTTGGAGATTTCAGACACGATATGGCTCGGATACGGAATTTATATAATACATTTTATATAAATTTGTGTTAAAATTATAAATGTAGAGATAGAAAGACTTTTATTCTTCCAAATCTGAAATCGAAAGAGAGTGACTCTTGGCCTTGGGCGGCGACAAACGGCGAGCCTGAGTGCCGGAGATCCGCAAGCTTCAAAGAAGAGGAGCGGCTTGGAGGAAGAGAGGAGATCTATATGTTGAGAACTCGAGACGGAATCCCAAGCGATTTTATGCATATTTAGGCTAATAAAGCCAAATATTTTTCAGTTTTTTGTCAATAGGCCCCAAAGTTCAATTTGTTTTAATTTGACCTCTAACTCTTAATATTTTCAATTCCACAAAAAATGTTTCCGTGCCATGTCTCAGCCATATCCCTTCCATGGCCAAGCTGTATCTGAGTGGTCAAACCTATTGAAAGTCAATGATGCGGATTTTGCCGTATCGGACACGTGTATCGGCGTATCGCACCCGTATCCGTATCCCATATTTCACTTTTTCTTTTTAAGGTATCTGTGCTACATATCTTGCAGATAGGTCTTATAGTGAACTGTGTAAATATTTTTCAGCATCCTCTCATGCCACCATATGGGACCCCAGTTCCTTATCCAGCTTTGTATCCTCCTGCAGGAGTCTATGCTCATCCTAATATGGCAGCGGTAATATTGTTTAAAATCAATAAGGTGTTTCTGAAGTTTTACTTTGATTGACGCTGCTTGTCACATCCCTTATACAGGCTCCAGGAACAGTACCTGGAACTGCAGAATATGATGGGAAAGCTGCTGAGGGAAAAGATCGTGTTTCTGGTAAGAAAGCAAAGGGGGCATCAGGTAATCAGGTTTTGGTGGGTGGCAGGTCAAAAGATGGCGGAAAAGCAGCTTCTGGCTCTGGAAACGATGGTGTCCGAAGGTGGCTTGGGATGGATTTAATGCTAGAGTTGCTTTCTAGTTTTGATGCTAGAGTTGCTTTCTAGTTTTGATGGTTCATTTGAGAGTGAAGCCTATAATTACTGCTTGATCACACATCTAACTGTTTTTTTGGTCATGAGCAGTGCTGAAAGCGGGAGTGAAGATTCTTCAGATGCTAGTTATGATGATGACAATAATGATCAGGTAATTTTCTAAGCTTTAATGGAATGCCAACCTTAACCTGCTACAGTGATACTCACTTTGATAGAGCTGAATACCTCAAAATTTTTTACTATATACTTAACTAAGGTGGTGGTTAAGGTACTTGGTGCTGAAGCAAATTTGATTATGGTTTATAGGACTTTTCTGCAACCAGGAAGGGAAGTTTCGAGCAGATGCTTGCTGATGGTAAACGTTGTATGATTGCATTCTACATTTTATCTTAGTCTCAGCTGAGAAGACCGTCTGTTTTTGAAATATTAGGGGCAAATGCACAGAACAATGCCGTTCCGGCCAATTTCCACACCTCCATACCTGGGAATCCTGTTGTCTCTATGCCTGCAACTAATTTGAACATTGGCATGGATTTATGGAATGCATCGCCTGCTGGTTCTGGCCCTATGAAATTGCGTCCCAGTCCAGCTGGTGTCTCGCCCTCTGTAGCTCCATCTGGGATGATGAACGAACAGTGGGTTCAGGTATTTCTCTCATTTTGTGTTTTTAGTGCCGTGTTGATTCCATTTTATCCAGTTTACTATATTTGATTCTTCTATCACCTTCGCAATCTCTTTTGAAGCTACACTAGCTTTCTTTGATTAAATTTTGAAGGTTATAATAATCAAAGGATGTGATTTGGAATTTTTGCCATAATAACTGAGGCAGGTTTTAATGACCGGAAACACTCTTGAAGTGACTTGTTCACAAGGATTCTCTCCTTGGAATTATTATCTTAGATGTATAAGTTATATGCGAGTTAAGGGAAAACTTCCGTACACCACATGTATGTTTGCAGTGACATATTATTACTCCAGGAGAAATGGCTTTAGTTGTTTCCTGTATGGTTCTTTCCCGGATTTGTGAGCAATAAATAAATCGTGAGAAAGTTCTCCATTTTAAAAGACTTCTTGTGTACAGATTTGGACTTTCTTGCAAGGTGGAATCTCTTCGTTTCACCAAACAAGGAAGAAAAGAGAAACTTAAAATGGCAGAAATCTTTATATATTCCCATGTCCTATTGTAGTTTTTTCTCACAAATTATGCCAGGAATGATATTGACACCAAACCAATTTAGTGGTAAACTATAATACCCGAATTTAAATTTACAGGATGAACGTGAGATAAAAAGACAAAAGAGAAAGCAATCCAATCGTGAGTCTGCTCGGAGATCAAGATTACGGAAGCAGGTATGATGCATTTTCTATTGCTGTATTTACCTTCGATTTATGCTAATTAGTCTTATCTCGTATGTATTTAATTGAAGTTCTGAAAAAGACTTACAATTTAGGGGGTTTGAGAAAATTGCTTGAATCTAGCTGGCTAAGTAATTTATTTTGCCTAACCATTATTTGTGCTGTTTTTCCTAATAGATTCATTTCTCGATCCTCAAAATTGATGGTTCTGGCATTTGTGTCTGAAAGTGGCCTTGCATCTTCCACCTAGATTTTGGCATTTTAGGGTAGTAAAATATTTTTACTTTCTAGTATATGTCTCGCACAAAATGACCATACCATATTTAAAATGAGTATTTCATGTTTTACCAAAGTAATAGTTGATATTTTATATCGCATGCTAGACCAATCATTACAGTCGGTTATTCTCAAATTAGTCTTGTAGCGCTTGGAAATCGAAAATGTGTCGTCGATTCTAATATCAGTTATAGATGGCTGTTTTTTGTGCTCACAGAATCCAGGGTGGGGGTTGGGGTGCGTGAGCTCTAGGCTTGTTTCACCTCCTTTGATGTGAATAAGTCCTATATCATCTTCTGTAAACGTTCTTCAACGTTTCAGTTTTCTCATCCTCTCAGGCCGAGTGCGAAGAGCTACAGCAGAGGGTGGAAACGTTAAACAATGAGAACCGTACACTTAGAGATGAATTGCAACGGCTTTCAGAAGAATGCGAGAAACTCACATCTGAGAATAATGCCATAAAGGTTCGTCTGATTCTTACTCTATTTCTTCGAATAAAAATTGAATAAGGTATTTCTTAGAAGAAAATTGATGGTTGGTTAAACATGGCTATAATACCTCTATTTAAAAATATTGAAACATATCTTCTAAACATCATATTCTTATGTAGAACTGCTTCAATTTTCTAAACTTCACCATAATGAAGTGCTCCTTGTACCAAAATTTGTCCATAGCACAATCAACTTTCCGATCTTAGACTCCTTGCTTCTTGATGTTAAAATATGCATCGTTTTGAACTTCAAACAGGGCGAGTTAACAAGCTTGTGTGGTCCGGATGCTGTATCTAGTATTGAGAATGGTAACCCCGGTTCACGCTCTCAGAGCCGTGGGGACGAAGGTAACCGCTAGAACATGCCCATTTTGTAATCCTTGCTGCTGACAAGACCACATTGAGAGTACTTACTTTCTAGGTCCAAAGAAGTTGAACAATGTTTGTTGTGCCTACTAATTTTTTACACCGTGCATTCGTCCATCATCTATTTTAGCCAACGCCTTCAACATGTGCAAGTAGTTTATCGGCATGAATTTTTTTGTTGTCCGTTGAATGAATATTTCTTGCTGTGTTTTACGTTAACAGGTTAGGTTGTGTCGTAAGCTCTAGTTTATACCTTTATTTCGGTAGTTGGTCGGTACCATTTGAAAGCTACTATTTTCTCAATTGCAAAGATAAGAAAAATATCCTCATAATTTTACGATTTTGTTTTAATTGCCTTTATATTCTCTGAGATAAACCCCCAAAAGGTTGCTTATCTAGGTCTTTATAATGGGCTATTAAGATCAAAGCATCAAAGCATAGGCATTTTGCAGCATAAAATAGAAAATACAATCTATGCATCTGCTACATCTTCGTAACTCCATATCCTGATTTGTTATACTCCCTCCTGTGATGCTCTAGACCCTCCTCCTCCCGGGGACTTTCTTAATGAGGACATGTAAATACCATGGAATGAGATTCCTTTTTCTTCTTTACGGCCGATTTTGAGGTGCGCACTAGAACGACACGATTCCACAGAAGTGGAGTATTATTGGAAACATAAGATTTTCTTTTTTGTAATTACAAACTACACAACAAGATCAAGTCTGTCCTACGCCTATGACTGGGGATAATATCGGACGGTTCTTTGAAAAAAATAAAAGCCCAGTGGCCTGGTTAATCGGAAACGGAATGGGGAGGTGCTCGAAATGTGTCGTGGGGCTTGATCGTTTCAGTTACCCTCTCAATTTTGTTTCTAAAAAAGTTGGTTTCAAGAAATATTTTATATAAATAAATAAGATAACAAAAAAAAAACTTTAGTTTTGCTCCACAATGAAATGGTTTTAATGACTTGTGCTTCATGATGGGATTTATACGTACATCTCTACCGCCTGTTTAATTTTTGTTATATTAATTTATTGCATGCTTTGTACAAGGTACCTCTCCTGCTCTACTGCAGACTCACATATTATCGAAACGATTTTTGAGAAATACATGTGCTGTAATAATTAAATTCAATTTTGTAGTAAGGATTGCTATTTCGATTCCAATTTTTCTCAAACACTCCATTTTCTAAATTTTTTTATACTACAAGTTGATATTATAACCTTTTAAATCCTAGTAAGTTCCTCAATAGTCTCGTCAATTTCCAAAAGTAAGTTATCCAAAAATTTAACAACGTTATATTTGGCAATATCTTTAAATATAAAACAAATAATCTGTAGTCAAGAAATGATTACTCAGACCAATATCATCTGTTTCTAATTATCTTGTTTTCCCTTTAAAATCTGAAAATTTTCCAAGGTTTCTCTTGCAATAAGGCATACTATATCACTTGTAGCACAATATCTACATGGTGCACCGTTTAAATACAAAAAATGGTGTAATTTCCAACATAAGATATCAAAAGTAACATATACATCAAGTATTACGTGGATTTCTCGACGCAGATAATTTCTATGATATGAGATACATAAATGAAGCATTGGGGCTTATCGAAACACATCATAAGTGATAGGGACTCTCGCTTCACAGGCCGACTATGGACTGAACTGTTCAAGCTTCTGGGCTTGGAGTTGCATTTCTCCACCAGCTTTCACCCCCAAACCGATGGCCAAACTGAAAGGGTGAATGCATTGTTGGAGTGCTACTTGAGGCATTTTGTGAGTGCCACCCAACGAGATTGGGCGAGTCTTTTGGATGCGACACAATTCTCAAAAGTAGTTAGAAAAGATGAGGTAATAACAATATGTAGACATTTATAAACTGAATATTTTGTACAATATATAACAAATTAATGTGTGATGGGCATAAATATCATACTGTAATCAAGCCCGCACATGATATTTTTCTTGGCCTGAATCAATTTTAAAAATAGACCCCTTAAAATGAGCAACAAAGTTTCCCTAGTAAACCGACAAATTAGAAACATGTAGGTTAACTTTCAAAGTAAAGGAGATGTAATCAAATCATAGGTACAAATTTATTAACGTACAGTCACTAAAATATCAAAGTGAGCGTACTTAACCAATATAATAAGTCAGCTTAAAAAAGCGTCAAGTTACTAAATAAAAATAAAAATATTCATTTAAGATTTATTCATCCATTTTTAATGGATAATATTTAGTCAGAATATTTCCAATTAATTGATATCTCATCATGAAGACATCAAAAATAAAGTGGTTAAAAGGTATAAGATTCATTATGCTAACTAAACAACTCTACAACCTTTTATAATAATGTCTCATAGGTACTATTATTTCGAACAAGTTACTTTATTTTTTACTTTTTTATTTTCTTTTGACACATTTAAAACACGGGGACAAGCTATACATGAAGAAGTTTTATTGGAAATAATAAAGTGGTGCAATAATTACAAGAAAATGAATCCATAGTCGAATAAGTAAGTGCTAGTCCAAATCTGAATCTTAGGTAATCAAACACTTTAAAAATGAAGAGATATTATAAATCGAATACTTTGTTAAGTGCCGAATTTCAAGTGTACTATCATCACCGTGAAATATTTTTGATTTTACAGTTTGTGAAGAAAATAAACTTTATTTATATTTTTATTTTTGAAAGAAACAAAATAACATAAAGGAATTTTCTGAAACGATATTTGGATGAATATAGGATTGATTGCTTGGTGGGCAATCAAGTTTTGGGCCATGAAAACAACGTGAACCCACTTGTTTAATGGCCATTGAAGCCCACATAAGTTGACCGACGTCTGTTTTTATAGTAGGAGCAGGAATACTATGGCCCCATCGAAAAATCAAATATCAAAATCATTAAACCGAATAGTAAAACAAAATTACTTTGTTTTTATAACTTATAAACGAATTATTGCGGTTTGGTTGTAATTTTATAGGATATTTTGTAAAAATTAGTGATTCTTCTATTTATATATTTTTTTTCATAAATTTGTATAACTAATTATAATTTTTGCCAAACAATATATCATACAACTCTTAGACCATTAGCAAACTACAAAATAAAGTTAGACTTCACTAAAAAAATTTAAAATGAAATAAAACAATCCAGCTATCAAATTAATACAATGCTAAACATAAAATGGAATAAGATATTATAGAAAGTAAAATTACAATGATCAACGTATAGCTTCCAAACTTCTAGAAAGAACCTTAAAAAAACCGACCATATAAACTAAATTAAACCCGTAATATTATGAACCGGATCAGGTCGTGTTAAATTGGTTTAGTTATCGGACAAAACATTTCTAAGACGATAAAACAAAAAAATAGAATCGTAATGACACAAAATCGGATAAGACCGGTCGTTATAGTCTAAATAGTCTTAAAGTGCTCAAACTCTAGGTGACTTGTTTGACTTATGAGACCATATATAATTTCATTTTCTTTATATACAATAGAGAGTTGACTTAATTAATTTTCGCAATATGGTGATTTAGACGTTGTATAGAACCCAACCCCACTCACAATCAGGGTTGTCAATTCTAACCCGACCCGAAAACCCGACTCGAACTCATCC
>KV020233.1:0-17388 GCA_001598015.1 Dorcoceras hygrometricum | reverse complement strand
GAAGTGCAGATCAGTTCAGAGTTGACATTTCAGAGTTGACAGTTCAGATCAGCTAAGAAGTGAACAGTCGGTTCAGAGCAGTATAGTACAGAACATATCAGATCAAATCAGTTGAATAGAACAGTTCAGATGGAGCTTCGAGTCAGAACAGTTCAGAGAAGAGCAGTCAGTTGATCAGAACACAATTAGTTCAGAATAGCATAGTTCAGCACAGTTCAACTTAGATCAGTGCAGAACATAGCAAGAGCAGTTCAGAACAGAATCAGCACAAAACCGAACAGTTCAGATATAAGCAGATGAGATCATCTTAGAGCAGTTCAGATCAGAACAAGTGCAAAGCAGAACAGATCAGAACAATCAGTTCAGAGATATCAATTCAAATCAGATTAGAGCAACTCAAATTATAGCAGAACAGTTCAGACTAGCTTAGAGCAGCGCATAACGTAACAGAGTAGAATAGATCAAAACAGAGAATTTCATAACAGAACATAACATAACAACTCAGTTGAGAGATAGCAGTTCATAAAACAAGAACAATGTAGTTTAATGATCAGATCAGGTTGGAGTTTTGCAACAGATCAGTTCACAGTTCACGTAAGAAGGGATTCAAATTGATTTGTCGTATACGACAAGACGCTACTGCAGAGCTGACAAAGTTAATAAATAGCCTCAACCACTCTTGTACGATGAAAGGAAGACAATGATACAATGTCAGAAACTTTTGAAGAAGCTTTAAAACGGGTAGAAACTTGTGGTCAATGTTCATATCAGATCAGAAACTTTATATACACTAGAACTGATGAAGAAAGGAGAGTCGAACGTGAGACCACAGAGACTCTAAAGATGCGTGTGTGCACAAAGTGCAAGTTCGGACCAGAACAGAATATCAAGGTATGCACCACCATAAGATGTCGTCGTAATGCCTAGAAAATCATGCAGAAGACGATAATTTGTGAGGTCATATGTGAGAGTTGAGGTGAAATAGATTAATCCTCACACGCACACACATTGACTCACAATATATGAGAGATGAGCGAATCTGATTAGTTGAATGAATGCAATTCAAATCAAATCAATGTGGTTTTCACAGAGAGAGGTTAAACAACTGCACAAAGTGTTGAGTTTAGGAGTCTCAGTTTGGGAAGTGGGTAAATCCCATCTAAGGTGGTTTTTATAAGTTGTATAAATCAAAGTCTTCTAGTTGAGCCTTTCATTTTGAAAGAAGGGGATACATAGAAGTGTTGCCTTTGAACTTTCAGAAACAAATCTCGTGCCCAATCTGTTATCAGCGTACTTCTTTACTGCTTTAACATTCATGTTTTATAAATTATTTTTAAGTTCAAATTTGAGGGAGTACTTCGGGTTATTTTCGCATGAGTTTTCAAACCAGACGTGAGATACTCTCGGTGCTCAAAATCTTTCAAAAACAAGACCTATTGCAGCTCCAAATTGATTTCAGATCACGGTCGGTAGTGCGTGCTGTTTCATTCAAATCTGCTTTTAAAACGCGCACTGTCCTACTCCTTGTTGTCCCTCCAGCACGGGCGCGATCTGATCTGTTTTCGATCGGGATAAAATTTCTATCAATTGGTATCAGAGCACTTTTGTGATCTGATATCCGATTCAACAACCATCAAAACATTAAAAATGAAATATCCAAAACATGCACATTAAAAAATTCTTAAACATGTAATGTGTATTTTTTTCACATAATATATATCTAACACTAATGAATGAATACTATATATTATATACCAACTACAAAGTAGACATTAATATACCAAAACCAGACTCCTATAATTAAACCAACTTGGTTTCCTCCTAATAGTCGTAATCCTAACGCATGCATGCCATTATTATTGCCCTCTTTTCTTTCCCATTAATAATTACTCTACATAATTAAATTTTGATTTTACTTATAGCCTTAACTGTGCATCACAATTTGGCAATAAAAAAATTGATCTTCTATTCATATATATACCTTCCTGTTCCCAACAGTAACATCACCGGGCTTGATTCTTCGTCGATCTTCCATGGAGGAAACCGATGTATCTTCCAATATGAAGCTTGGGCTTGATCTGAGACTCGGTTTATCGAAATACGAGCCCAAAACGGATAATTCAAAGAAAAATAAGAGGGTATTTTTTCTTGATCTATCAATCCCACACCATCCAAGTGATCTTGATCATCATGCTAGGTACTCGAGCTCGAGTTGCGTCGATATCATGCAAGAAACTATGAAACAAACAAGGAAGAAAGGTATTTTCAGCGGTGGTTGCAAGGAGGATGATGATATGAATTATTCCAATTGTTGCAGAAAAAAATTGAGGCTCAGTAAAGATCAAAGTACCTTGCTTGAAGATAGTTTCAGACAACACTCTACTCTTACCATGGTAAATATATATATATTCTCAGACGCTTAAATTTAAAATTTTCGTGACTAATGATATATAAACACATCATATATAAATTATCTTCCCTTTGTGATCGAGGTTTATTCAAAAAGTTTTTTTTTTTTATGATAATTTGTTCATTTTGGTACTCATCCGCGATGATAATCAATAAGAAAGTTTCCTTTTCTTTAGTTTAGTTTTGTTTTTCCCCCCTAAAGAAAAGGATTGCATCAGAATAATAAATATTTCAAGAACGGTTAGTTATAAATACTATTTGGTGACAGGCTCAGAAACAAGAACTTGCAGAAAAGTTAAACCTAAAACCTAGACAGGTTGAAGTTTGGTTTCAAAACAGAAGGGCAAGGTAATAATTTCATTTCTTTGGAATTTTAATGCACAATTTAAATATGTTAGTCGTCTTCATTTAACGTGGGATTGCAATAAAACTTCGAAACATTAAACAAATAAAATTCTACGTTATCTTGAATGCAGAACCAAACTGAAGCAGACCGAGATTGATTGCGAATTCTTGAAGAACAAATTCGAAAGATTGAGCGAGGAAAACCGGCGTCTGCATAATCAGTTGTTAGAATTGCGATCCGCGGCGAAGACAGAAAAAATATCTCCGCCTCCGCCGCACACATCGGCAGCAACGACAGTTCCGGCGTCAGTCCAGCGGTTGTTCAATCAAATTCCAAAAGAGTCGGCCATTTACAGAACGTGCTCTTCGTGCGAGAAAACTTGAAGAGTGGCGGCGGCCTTGGACGCCACCACAGAGGTGTTCAGACCAAGCAAGCTCATCACTTAAACGGCCTAAACAGCTAGGACTACAAGAAGAGTTGGAATAAACGAAATTTGGGTTATTGTATGTTAATGATTGGTGAATTCTTGAATTGGATACAAAAATTTCAAGTTCACAATAGTTTTATTTCCCGAGTTTCGATTCAAAAAATTGGGTTTCAAACAATACTACGTACCATCAATAATTTAAGTAAATATGGCTGGAGTAATAAATAAAATCTTATATAATAACAAGATTTAGTATTGCTTGCAAAGGATACGGAAAACTATTAAACTTAAGTGACATGGAATAAGATAAGATGTGCATTGTTAACAATAAAAAAATTGAAAGATATGAATAACATAATTATTTTTAAGTCCAACTTTTATAGAATGTAAGAGAAAATGGGAAATTTACTGAAATATTATGCACACCAAACAGTATGTTGATGATTAATTAATATTAGCGTTCATGTGTACGCATTGTGTGTTTAAAGTTGGTTTTTTTTTTATGTATATTTTGTGATTATTTAGTTTTAGATATTATTTTGGATAACAATGATGCAACTATATATATATAAAATATGTACGTAAGCCATAGGAAAAAAATACGTGTACTTGAATTTCTAAAAGCAGATATTGATTCATAGGAGAAATTTGTGAATATTTGAATTTATGAAAGTGTATATTAAATAAAAAGACATTTTTTTTCTTAGTTGACAGTAATATTTTTGAAAAATCACAAAACCACACCAAATTTTGGCTGTTTAACTAAATGAAAGGATATTATTTTCTAAAGTACTACTGTTAATTTCGTAAAAATCAATGGTGTCACAACCTGGCCAAATTTTGTTATTCACTAATTCGTGATGATTTAAAACATCTAAAATCTAAATTATGTGTCTTTAGAATTAATGAGTCGATGTAATGGGATGTAATAATTGTCCTACTCGAGTATATCGAACATATCGTTTGAGCTATTGGACAATTTAAACGTTTGGAATTTCATAGTTATAACTATTTATGAAATTTGCTAAAATTACAAAGCAACAATTCCTCGAATCTACATGATGAGTTTGACTATAAAGTGGTAAATGCTAAACATACCTTTTGTAAAAGTCAACTATTTTACCAGACATCGAATTTAATTTAAACATGTTTCTTATGGAGGGACTTGCGAGGCAAATAAAACCTTCTACAGGATTACTATAGACGTGACGCGATTATAATATCAATTATCATCAGTACTATTTTTAAATTATTTTAAACACTAGTATCTTAATTAGTCTAAATAAAAAATGGGATAATGACAAAATTAAATCTGAATAGGTTAGTAATAATAGTGAATACACATAGAGAGATAATTAAGTTACGAACATATATTGTTAGAAGTTAATGAACTTACTAATTTCTATAATTTTTCATTAAAGACATCATTAAAGGGCTCTTCCGTTGTATATATATTTTTAAAAGGTTAGCCTATTAACGCCTGTATAGGTCAGAGACCCCTTGACCCATACATGTTAAATCGAGGGATATGCACGAGTAGACAGGAGTCCGGGGGAGAGAACTTATATAACGGACTAACTCACAGAGCATATTGGGAATATGCTCCACACGAGAATCGAACTCGTGAAGTCGGAGAAGTTACTTCCATATCACCTCAAGTCTTACCAACTCGTCTGTGCCCTTGGAGGCTCTTCCATTGTATATAGTGTGTGTGTATATTCCGAGTTTTTTTTATTTTATTAATGAATTGAATTCTTAACGATCTATTTGGGGAGAAAAGGGTGTAAAAAACTACGAAGCAAAACATATAGTTTTTCTTTTTTGGGTGGTATTTATACGAGATGGGAAAATAAATTTTAAAAATGCTTGTTAAATTTAATCATTTTGAAAATCACAGTTCCACCATTCTACTACCATTACAACTACAATAATTGTTATTATTTGCGTCATTATTCACATCTTATACGCTAATTAAAATTAGCACAGATAAAATGCACAAAGAATGCCTGCATGTAGACTACTCTATCAATGTTAATTACCAATATAATATAGCGTCTACAATATAGAGTATTCTCAATTAATGGCAAATGAGTGCTTATCTATATTGTACCCCCTACCTTAATAACTCAAAATTATGATATTTCTATTTTAAAAATACTAGAAGACTTTTGATGTAAAAATTAATACCTTAATTATGTGACATTTCGTACACTTACGATTATAATATTGAAATTCTTTGTAGGTAAAATCTTGTAGTATCGACTCCCTTTAATGACCCCCTTCGTAGTCAATATAATACAAAGCAATATGGTCAAGAAATGCGGAACCAATACATAATTTTTCAGATTTTTTTTTCCAAATTAGAATTTCTTTGTTAATATGATCGTATTCATCAAACAATTTTATTTCTTTTTCCCCCCAAACCCAAAATGTTCGAATATCGGTGGACAATCAAACATATACGCAAAGTAATATAATGAATAAAAATAAAATTCTCCAAAAAAATACAGGCAATTTACACAGATCGGTTTCAAATAATAGAGTATATATAGATTGCATTTACAAGCCCTGTGAATATAAAACAGTTAACCCATCGTCATAGAAAAATTACAAAGTTTAACCAAATAGAAACACGACACAATAATTGGATACCAGACGAGAAATGAATACATTGAATCAGCAGGGTCAGTAAAAGCTTTCGACAATTTCTTCTGCAAGTGCCATTAAACATGCTCCTCTCCACCAGCTCCATGGTGGTTCTCATCATTTTCTTTTTCAAGCTTTGATTTCGATAATGGCAATGCTGAGGATTGCCTAGCAGATGTTTTTTGGTGCCGCGAACTCAAGTTGAGGTATGTGTAGAAGGACATGCCAACTAGTGCTGTGGCAGCTCCAAGAATGCTCGTTGATCCGGGATTTGAACCGAAGATATGAAAACCTCCGAGAAGGATGACACATGTTTTGAACTGTCCAAGAACGACGTGGGTTGTGGCAGAAGTTGCCCTGATCAGGAAAAAAAAGCAATAAATGTCGGATTAGTGATATTTCAAAACCAACAGGCATTTTAAGATTTACTACTATCATAGTTTAAAAGCATACTAGTTGAAAACTGATGTACATGTCCTGTAATTATTAATATCGTATACTAATATAAGTTTGTTTCCTATAAAAATGCATGAGCTTCCAAACATACATGCGCTTCAGATTCAACTAACAAAAACATGTATCGCCGTTGGTCATAAAGACGAGTGAAAGACAGTGTCGAGTAATTCTACAATTGCTGGTCCAGACAACTGGGATAGCACCATGTTACATGAGAAGTCGCTTGTTAGGAAATGATCAGATCTCACCAGGACACCTATGGCCGAAGGGCCGTGAGATCTGATCAATCAAGATTGAGGTGCAATACCTCGGTGTCCTTGAACATATATGAGCACCGAGAACAGATCTGGATTGGCAATATAGTACCAAGCGGAAGTATCCAGAACTGAGCTCTAATTTTAAAACTCGCTAAAACAGATATCAAATATAATGCAATGCGTGCTAAAATAAATGCGGAATACTGTAAATAAATTGACCAGCTGTTTGTTTCTGGAAGTTCGGATATAACATCCTACGTCTCCCCTTCTTCCTTCTTCAGGAAGGTTCCACTAGAAGAATTTGATCCGCAGACCCAATCAGATTTGGGACTTACCCACTGTCCAAATATGAACTCCTAGATTCTACACCAGCTCTCAGTTGTGTTCACTCAATCAATTCTTTTATGCCTCAGTGAGAAAGGCTGTATACACAGAGTTTAACGTCTTCGTGCTTGGACGGGATTGGTGTTTGGTTTTGGTTTTGATTTACTCACTGTACAGTTTCGCACATCTCTCATAAAATGTGTGAGTGAATCTTTGTGTGTTTGATATTTACAGTGAACGCTCAACTCTCGAAAACATGATCTCACACAACTGGGAAGAGCTTCTTCAAGCAGTCGACATTTGCAATTAGCTTCTTCTTCATGGTGGTCGACTGCTTCACCTCTATGTAATTCTTCCCACTATCTACTCTCTGTCTGCAGCATCATGGTCTTCATCAATCCTTCTTGAATAAATAGCCTATGTTCAAATTAATCCGTTGGACACAAGTTTCTTCCCGTTGAAAGGTGTTCTGTAAAGTACCGACAGAGTTGTCCTTGTGTCCTTTATTTTCAGGCTTTTGCAGGCTTTTGTCGTCTTCTGAATAAGCTTGATATGTTCACATCTAAATAGGCTCAGCAGTTGACTTCTATGCTCCAGTTAATCTTCATATCTGATTCGTCAACTGCTGCGCATCTGTGTGTTTTCTTTATTGCTTCTTATCCAGCTTCGATCTTTGATTCAGCTTCTGTTTGCATCTTTTCTTCATATCTGATTGACATCTGATATCGTCTTCTCTCATTGCTGAACAGACTTCTCTTTACTGCTGAACAGACTTCTCTTCACATCAGATCTCTCTTCATACTTGATCCAGATTTCTTCTTCACAACTGATCCAGACTTCTCCTTCACATCTGAATTGTTCTTCTGTTCATAGCTGGACCCAGATCTCTTGTATTTAACATCTAACTCAACTGCTCTTGTTTTCAACATCTGATTCAACTGCTCTTGTCTTCAACATCTGATTCAACTGCTCTTGTCTTCAACATCTGATTCAACTGCTGAATCGATCTTCTGTTCAACATCTGAATCGATCTTCTGTCCAACATCTGAATCGATCTTCTCTTCACATCTGAACCAGCTTGCATATTTTCGCATGAGACCAATGCTACTCCCTCCGAAACGGCCCAGCGAGCAAGACTCAATAGCTTCGCTGTTGACCTAAGCCGCTTTTCGGCCAAATTCCTTCGTTTAGGCCTCCGAAATCGCGTTTTACTATTTTCAGCTCTTGGTCTGCTACAGTATCAGATCTGATTGGGTTACTGTATCAGATCTGATACATCTCACTGCTGCTCAGCTCTCGATGACGTCACGGAATCTGAAATCTTCAATTCTCTTATCTTCTGCGAAACTCTTAATGATGTCACGACTTCTGAAATCTCCAATACACTTGGATGACGTCATGACTTCTGAAATCTTCAAATAAACTTTGATGACGTCACGACTTCTGAAATCTTCAATAAACTTATCTTCTGTCTACGTTGCTAATCCAGCTGTGAACTTTTCTGATAAACACTCATCTGTCCAGATCACTCTTGTTGTATTTCCAACTAACATCTGCACACTTAGTAGCAACATTAGAAACACAATAACAAGTTTTGTGTAATTCAAAACTTAGATCTGGATCTGTTTACACAGATCCATCATCGCTGCACACCTCGATTCATTTAGAATGATGCGTTTTGGTCACCTAACTATCAGGTATATACCGACCAGGTGCTTGCTATAATGTGACAAAGGTAACGCCATCGGTTATGACACAGATGGTAGTCATTTTGCAAAAACTCTAACGTGTTTTTGGTTGAACAGGGGAAGGAACAGATGTCAAGAGTGAAATTTAAAACCAATGTTCAGAGTGGAAATCATATGCTACCATAAAGCTTTTGAAAATATTTTAAAAAACTTTGTATTTCCACGTGAAGCAAAGAATCAAGAATCTTCATATCAACTTTATGATATCATAAAGAACTTATTGGTCATCGACTTCAAAATCAACCAAATCTGATGCATCGGCAGATTTGTAGATGTAAAAATTGCATCAATATTATAAAACTGCAAAGAAATGGAAGCAACAAACTGATTGTAAAAGCAGAGAACACATACCCGAGTGCTAGAGCACCAGACCATTGAAGCAAGAAGCCAAGAAAGGCCGAAGCTCCAATGACAGCAGAGTTGTGAAGACTCCAATCAAACGACAGGACACCAGGAGGGTCCAGTGATGGCATTAACATCAGCAAGAAAAACAAAGTAATCGGTGTTGTCTTCCACATTAACCTGTCATGAGGACACAAGCATGAAAGCATAAACACCTAATCAGTAACTTTTTCTAAATGTATCAACAGAACGAATAAAAACAGGTTACACTCGAAAATCCTACGGTAACTTACGCTAGGGCGGTCCAGTTTTCTTGTTGTTGAAGATTTGACCACAATATTTTATTAACCGCGCTTGGCACAATCCAAGCTAGTGCTATGCAAGCACCGAAGAAATGAAACTGAAGATCAGTTACCGTAGCTACAGCAACACCAACTGATACTACAGTAAGAGCAAACACCTAGACACTTTGCAATAAGCAGCAAACATATCAAACCAACGTAATGCTCCAAATTTTTCTTAAAACCGACAATTACAGATTTCATATGCATAAATATACATGAATAGTAAGTATATAAACAGGATAACCTTACTAATATAGGTGTTGACTTAAGTCATTTGTGACCAAGTCAACTTCGTGGTAGAGCTGTTAAGTTTTCATAGATATAAATTTTGGATTCAAATCACATCCGTGATGAAATTTAAACTAGTACAATAACTATCATTGTCGCTTGAAAGGTTTTGCATTTCAATTTCTATGATAAATAAACACCAGATCAAAAAAGAACTAAGAGACCTTAATAAGATCAACTACCAGAGAGTTTTACCTTCAGTGCTGAGATACTTTTCCCAAATAAAACAAACTCTGCTAAAACAATTGCTGGTGTTACTGCAATCTTAGCCATCTGATAAAATCCGACACTGAAAAATGTAGCTGCTGTATTAGTCAAGAAGTAAGAACGACAGAAAAAAAATTGCAAACACTAAAAGGTAAGTTGATGCCTCACCTATTATATTTTAAGCTAACATTGGCGAGACCAGTAGAGAGCGACATAACGATGCCAAGAGACAACAATGAAAAATATTTTGTTGACTTTGGCGGAGAAGATAAAGAGAGCATGGACAGAGCTTTTAAAAGAGCCATTATCACCCAACTAAATATATAATGTATAAAAGTTAAGAAGATGGGATAGTTAAATCCAACTTTTATGAGAACCTGAAAAATAGGAGACCATATCAACATCTTTATTATTTGATTTCCACATAACATGAAACAGGTGTGGGGGATATACAGCTTACCAATTTATTCATCAAGATTATACCGATAGCAACCAAGAAATTAAATGTAAGTGCAATGGTGGGCGCCCATAGAGATTCCTGTGGTCGCTTCGCCCCACTAAGTGACCGCAATTTACTAAACATCGAAGCCCTCAACTCCTCCAGGGCTCTACCTGAGGATTGGAGAAGTGTCAGTTCTATGCATCGTAAAAACATGGTAAGAAATCCTTTGAAATTTTTTTCCGAAAAGAATACCCCTTTGGCAGTTGCAAAACAAGCAAGATTTGAGCTTATAAAAGAAAAAACATATGCATTTATAAATAGAAGCAATGCCTCCACAAACTGTTAGCTGTCGAGTCATGACAAGTACTCAACCAAATTAAACAGAACTTCCAGTTCTTGAAATTTCATTTTTCAATATTTGGCTGTGGAAGCAGAGATTGCAGGAAATGGTAGTTCAAAACATAAGCAAAATTGAACAGAAATACAGCATTCATGCTCATCTTCTAACCTTTAATAGAAACATGAGAATATCGATGTCCGATTTTACAAAAACAAGTTGAAATGACTGAGGATAGACTAGAAAAAATAACACAAAAAAGAAGA
Source organism: Dorcoceras hygrometricum (assembly GCA_001598015.1). Classification (NCBI taxonomy): domain Eukaryota; kingdom Viridiplantae; phylum Streptophyta; class Magnoliopsida; order Lamiales; family Gesneriaceae; genus Dorcoceras; species Dorcoceras hygrometricum. Next base: position 6,549 of record KV020233.1, on the reverse strand, counting down.
GAAAATAGATACCGCAGAAAGATTTTAAAAACCGTAGAGATGCATCGAATTAACAATACAAATCTGGAATATCCCACTCTTGCCCACATGAGAAAAAAATCGAACATGATCTTTAAAATCCCATAAACAAAAAAGAAAAGAAAGAAAACCAGAATTCTAAAAATTGGAAGTGATTCGTTCGATCATGCCCTTTCACAGGATTAATAAGTTGTGTCAAACCAGCTACCCCTTGGTTCAATTGCATGAGATTTCAGCTTGTTAAAGCTTGTTAGCATAACAATTAGACGCAAAAGATAGATCAAAGCTTTTTATACCTAGATGATAGGTGAAAGCAGGAAGATTGGAATGTGCGAACAACTAAACATGCGTAGATGTCTCAAAGTGAATGGGATTCCCAAACGTATAGTTGGCCATGAGCCTATAAATAAATCATGTTGGGTCTATGATAAATCTTAAAGTTCTATTCCTCTAATTTGAAGTTCAATTTTTTCTTTTGACTCCTCTCAGGGATGATTATTGGCATAAATTGCTGGTACTTCAGCTCTACTTCTCATGCCAATTTCATCCTCAGATATGGTGACACAGCGTCATGTATGGAAAAAAAAAAACCATAACCCTTATTTTGCTTAACAATACCATTTCAGGAGCCAAAAGACGACAGTAAGGACAAGAAATCATGCCCCCTTGTTTTCTTAACAGTATCATTTCAAGAGCCAAAACACGACAGAAGATCCGCAGAATCACCACTTCCAAAAAGCACCATCCAGATAAACACCAGCCAATAAACAAAAATGACATGTAACAAGTTGAACATTAGTTTGGTTAAGTCCACTGCCACATTTCAGTTCGCTGCGCACTTTATTTGTCAGAAATTTCATTATATAAAGTAATTTAGCATCTATGACTGTCTTTTCTTCCTCAAGTAATTTGTGTTCAAAATTGAAAAATTTTCTAGATCAAAACAAATAAAGGGAGGAAAAAAAATCGAATCTTGCTATATGTCAGCCCCTCACAAGCAATTCAAGACCAGTTTTTGTTAAGAAATGTGGAATGGTAAATGCAATTCAAGGCTTCAACAAAAAACCCATGTGCTTGGAACTATGTTAACCCTACATTTCAAAATTAGCCATCTCAAGCATTCACTAATAAGATAAAACTGATTCCAAGCAAACAGAAGGAGAAGAGAACGGATACTTTATGTACTGTAAAAATTTCAGAACCGCTTCAAAATTCACTATACAAGATCAATAAGATTTCATATGTCGCTTTTAAAATTTAAAACTATTTTAGTTGATTAAGTAATACCCTTGTTTCCCATCATCATCACATCGTTTCTAGTAAATGGTGGAATCTCCGATTTCTTAAAAAAACTTGTTTAAAATATTTTTCACAAAATAAATGTGCACAAGTTTTTACAAAGCTTGTCAAATTCAGAGGAAAAAAGAAATATACAGAGTTGCCAAATGGAAAAGAAAGTGAGCGAGAAATAGTAACTGACCTCTTTCTCCAGCATCACTATCCTTTCTCTTCAGAAGTTTCTTGATATCTTTTTTAACGAAAAAATCCAACATTTTTTGTGCTGAAACTGCTGCTTTCTGTATCAGAAATCAGATGTCCAGCATTCAACGATAGTGTGAGTAAGCAATTAATTAAAGAAGATGATATGCATTAATTGGATTCATATCCGGAAGCCCAGCTCATTATTGGATATACATTGATAACAGAAGTATAACAATATACAAAAAGAGAGACAAAATTTCGGGCAATGAGAAGAATTAGAGAGAGGGTGCGGCGGAGGATCTTGCGGCGAGGTCGAGGGTGTTAAGGTAGTTTAAGGACCTGTTTGGCCATCTTATTTTGTTCCACCTTAAACTTTCTACAGTCTTTTGAATTTTATAAAGTGTCTAATATTTATAAAATATAGTATGGAACATTGTAATTTTGTCACTTCCACCGGAGCACAGTTGAAATGAATTCGATATCTATCATTTATTGTAATAGTAAATTTGCTTTAAATACATAAATTAAGTTTGTTTTGCATTAGTCCCTGTCTGGAAAACAAATGCGTTTGCATTATCTTAACCCAAAAGAAATCTCTCTACACCTATCATTCATATATAAAAGTAATTATAAATTATTGAAAATATGTTATCATATTTTAGCAAAAATTTTAGATTTTATACAGAATATAATTTTTGAGTAAAATTGAAACTTTATTAATAGTGATATTTGCTACACATGTTTAAAAACTCAAATATTATATATTAGTATATATTATTATTATGAAGTATTTAGTAATCAAATATCATATATTGGTACCATATTTCAATTATTTGTACCAATTTCATCCAAGAAAACAATTGTGTAATTAATACAAAAACTTGGTATACATATTTGTACACAAAAAATCATTTCTTACCACCAAAAATATCCAAATATAATATTTTAATGAGTGCTGATTTTCATACAAGTAAAATATGTAAGTTCAGAGAGTGTTTTTTTTCTAACAGTATTGAATGAAGCTTAAGTTTAGGTTTTCGGCATTTAATACAAATTTACTCTTATTATAATTTCGTCATGAATTATATAATTTAATTTATTTAGAAAAAACTTATACCTTAAAACTTAAATTTGAAACTTAAAAAAAAAAAGTTGGACCATTTTAGCTAGTCATAATTTATGTTAAAAATAGTCGAAATTCGTCATTCCATGCCTTATCTATATTAATTTGAAGGAATGAGGGATAGCAAAAAAGTGTGAACTGAAAGGGTTATCTCGTTTTGAGCAGCTTAAATGATTTCAGTTTTTTTTTTTAAAGTTAGCTTATTAAAGGGCTAACCCCTATATAGGTCATATGTTCCTTGGCACATACAAGTTTTAACTCGAGGTATAGCACGGTAGACAGAGACCTGAGGTAAATGACTTAGATAATAGGCCGGCCCGAGGATATGCCTTCATAATATTTCAGTGTGGAATATGCTTCATACGAGAATCGAACCGTTGAATTCGAAGAGAAAAATCTCATATTATCTCAAATATTACCAACTCGTCTATTCTCCTGAGATCCATCTTTGGTTTCGGTTAGGTCCGAAGGATGCACTATCCATGTCAGCGCACTTTTATTAGTAAGTTTGGCCTGCCTTGTCTTATTGTGAGTTGCTTAACAAGTTCTGAGGTCGCTAGAAAGTTGAATTATGTTTGACTAATATCTGGAAATTTCCGGAGATGGTAGTTATGTGTGTCAATATTATATATCTATTAGTTTTGCTTCTTGCAATATATTACTTTCTAGAAAATCCTAAACCATTTGGATGCATGCCAACTGGTATTATTCAGAAAAGAAATAACTATTTTCTTGTCCTTGAAGGCCCACTTAACTAGAGCGACCATCATTTTGAGAGCAGCCTTCAAGTGTCAAAGTAAAGGCGAAGCAAGAACTTGAACTTGAACTTGATCAAAAATATTACTAAGAATTTTTCATCTGGTATCAACTCTCCGTAACTTTTGGGGATTTTCGGTGATAGTTTTTACTTTGCAATGTTTGATGCCTCCATAGTCCAATATAATCAAATAAATTGAAATATTAATTCTCACTGGGTGTGCTCTTTTCGTTGCTTAGTTATATAACTTCTTGGTCTAGAGTTTGGAGAAGGGTATGTCTCAAAATGAGCGAGAACTTTTCTCTTGAAAAACGAAGTATGTTATGACAAATTAATCTAAGTTTTGATGATAACAAAATGAATTAGTATATAACTAACATGTAATATAATACCAGTGGTACTATTCAGAATAAATTAGATAAAAGTTTGTGTGTATCTTTGATCATGACATAGTAAAAAAGCTTTTGTTGATCAGATTATGACACTCAGTTCAGTAGCAGTTCAGATCAGATATTCAACATCATATTAGAGTTCAGTTGGATAGCGAGTCAGAGCATATCAGATAAGAGGGTTGGAACAGATAGATAAGCTATGCAGAACAGAACAGTAAGAATATCATCGGACCGGATTAGAAATGATAACAAGTTTTTAACAATCAAATGAGTATTTATGAACTTTAGGACAAGTAAGACAACAATCGGTATATTGACAGAGTTTTGAAGGAAGTACGAGCATGTCTTATAGAGCTAAAAAGAGAAGCATTTAATACATTAGTCCAGAGTTTGCAGAAAAGTACTAAATGTGCATTTAGTCAAACTACAAAGATACAAGGATTCAGCGTTTAAGATTATTATTCGAATTTATTATCATTGGTCACAAGTCTAAATATCAGCAGAGAAGAAAAGAACGATCTTCCTTTCGATTAAATTTATCTTTAACTTTCTAAGTTTCATATATTCAATAACCTCTGTGCTTACACTCCGAGTGTATAAATTCAACTTTGCTGAATCAGTCCAGGCTTAAGCTAGCATAGAATATGATATTAGCTTGAGAGATTATGTTTATTGTAAACTAACAGAACCTGTTCTCTTAGGTGCCAGTATACTACAAGTTCAGATTACTATGAGTTGGGTTGAGTGGGTTTGATTAATTCATGTAATCAGATCAAAACTTTTTCCAGTGAACCTCTTCCAGATTGGAAGAGGGAGAGACCTAGAAGATTGGTTTCGAACTTCCTCGAACAAATTTTTCTCGCCCTTATCTTTTAATTTATAGTATTTTGTTCACTTATTGATCAAAATATTTTCTGTATTATTACTTTGTAGCTTGAAAAAATACACAGATTGAGGCATAAGATCACGTGACAACTCAGCTAATCTTAAACTATAGTATTTCGAAAGAATACTTAAAAGAGTTCATTCACTCATTCTAAACTCGTTTCCATCTAACAAGGTAGTTGCCTAATTTTCACTACGAAATATTTGATGGGGGAAGAGGAGGTCACGATTAATCCATGGACTATCGAAGTGATGATAACTGCTTCCATAACTGATGATTTTAGCAGCGATAATGAAAACCATTTTCTTTGTGATGGGTTATGGGCCGAACCATTGATCTCCTAGGCCCATGCTCAAGCCCAGGCCCAGTTCACAAAGAATCAGGATAATTACCGGTAGTTGGGGCCCAATGACCTGATAACAAATTGATCATTGAGTCACAAAGAAATGGGCCCGCTCAGACAAGGCCCATAAATCATTCAACGCTCTCTATAAATAGACAACTCCACCTAATTTTTAAGGTACGTTTTCAATAAGCAGTAATTGGTTATTGAATCGTTATACTTTTCGAGCAACCGCTGACTTGAGCGTCGGAGTGTCTTAGCCGGGATACCTCCCGACGCCTCTGACTTTGCTTTGTGACGCAGGTAGCAACCCACTCAAATCCTTCATTGGAGCCCTCGCAGGATCTCAACTTATTCGCTGAATCGTCAAATCGGCCCATCCGATTTTAGGCAACATCAGCTTGGAGCCATCTGTGGGAACGTTACTTAGTCATTCGAGAATGCATACACAACCACTAACCTCTCGCGACGTGGATCAGAATGGTTGTTTGGATCCCAAGGCTCCAGCAACCCGAGTTGCGACTCACTCAGGAGGCCTTGGAAACACTAATGGAGGAGACCGCCACTCGAGCGGCGACTGCAGCGGTAAACCATTTCGTGACTTCTCGTCAGTACAGAACTACATCGAGTAGCGACTCATTCACCCGAGATACGGGTAGAGAGAAAAAACGCAGGATAAATGATACAAGTACCTCGAACCGCGACATTCCAAAGAAGAATACTACGCGTAACGAAGATGAGGGTGATAGTAGCCTACGTCGCACCTCCCCGGAAAAGGCAATATCCAAGAGTCGCATTCCCGATAATGGTTCTCGAACAATCAACGAGACTAGGAGCTCATGGGGAGCTTTGCCTGCTCGCCAAATTCCCTTCACAAATGACATCTTGTCCGAAACTGCCAAAGGGAGTGAAGCTGACTAATTTACCGGATTTCGATGGTACAAGTGACCCGCAAGAACATATTGATAAATTTTATGCGAAAGCAGATCTGTACAGCATGAGCAATGCGGCTTACTGCAAGATCTTCCGTACCAATTTTTCTGGACGTGCATTAACATGGTTCAACAAGTTACCGTCAGGAACCATTGCTAGTCTAGAACAACTCACTCAACGTTTCCTCCAACAATTCTCAATCAATAAGAAATATCCTAAAACAGCGGCTTACTTATTCAACATTGTTCAGAAGGAAGGAGAGAGCCTGAGGGAATATGTCAAGCGGTTTACACAGGGTGTTCATGAATTCTCCCATGTTAACCATGACTTACTGGCAGGGATAATGCAACAGAACCTCCGCCACAGAAAGTTCAAGGAATCTATCGCGGGAAAGCAACCTGTAGATTTGGAGGAATTGTTACAGAGGGCCGAGAAGTACATACGCATAGAAGAGTCGATCGAGCCGCGATACTTGGCAAAAAGCAAGAGATACGACGAGAAGGACGAAAATCAAAAAAGGGAAGAGAGGCGAGGCCCTCAAACCCCACATCCTGAGGGTACCCCTCTCAATGTCAGGCTAGCTGATATATTGATTATAGCCAAAAAGCAAGGTCT
>KV020232.1:0-22953 GCA_001598015.1 Dorcoceras hygrometricum | reverse complement strand
ACTAGATTCGAGAGTTTCTGCACGGATACTCAGCTCAATGTGTTGAGCACGAGAAGAGGATTTCGGGAAGTGCGACTTCCTAAAAGTCAACAGGGGTCAAACCGAGGTTTCCCGCTGTTGAGGGGCAAAACGGTCATTTTGCACTGGGGTTCTGAAAAATGGTTTTTCAGATCATAATATTCAGTTTCGGAAACTGATTCGATCGGTCCGATCTGATCGGCGATCGGAGTTACGGTGAAGTCTCGGTGATGGAGATGAAACGAATGTTCATCCGTTGGACCCGGACCCGTTGGGCCGGATCCAAATCCATCACCTATTCTATTTAATGTAGAACTTTGACTTAAACTAAATACAAGTGTTACAACTAAACCTAACCCTAAGTGCAGACCGCCGCCCCTCTCTTCAAATTACCTCACGCCGCCGCCGTGCGCCGCCTGCCGCCGCCCGCCGCCTCCGCCGCTTCGCCGGAAATCGTTCCGGCCTAGTTTTTCGAGGAGAATCCGTTCGTGCAGAATTCTTCAGTGCTTCTAGTGCAGGCTGACGAAGGAGTCTCGGTTCTGGTCGTGGACCGGATTGGCGATATCTACCGCAGTCTACCGAGAAGAGCCGACGTTATTGTAACTACGGTTGGAGACAGGCACAAGTGCCAGCAAGGTAGTGGTTTTGAACCCCCTATGTATGTCAATAATTGTTATTGAATTTCTCGTATTGATCGTCTCCCGGCTTTTATTCTATGTTCTTCCGCTGCCTTGCCGGGGGGCGGATCCGGATCCCCAACATGGATTTTATCCCGACTGGCGGTATGGACCTCCTAGCGCCTGTTGCAGCAGTACCCCATGACCACTATGATGTCTTTAGTTACGTTATGATACAATTTTCAGACATTTTATTTACATGTTCCGTTTCCGCAACATTTTCATACTCTGATTTTTAAACAGCATTGATGACTTTACGTTTTAATATATTCATTTATTTATGTTATAAAGGATGTTGAGAAATGTTTTATAGGGAATGTGCCATCTTTTTAGAATATTTATTCCGCAATGATTTAAAAAAAAATTTCTAGAGTACGGTTCGTTTCATTTGGTATCAGAGCGGTGATTCTGGAGGGGTACTACCCTGCTGCATGGAGCTCGGAAGTCGCACTGCCAGTCTGTAAGTTTTAGAGTTTTACGATGCATGTTTATTTTCAAGATGCATGTATTTTCAGCATTAATTTTAATTTAGGAGTTTTAGAGTTAGATGCTTAGTCATGCACTTAGATTTACGTGAAGGGTTTGGGTACCAGTATGCCTCCCAGACGTGCTAGAGACCAACAGAATGATGATGCACCTCTTCCTCCCCCATCTCCGCAGTTGACGCCATAGGAGAGGGCTAGCGTGGATATGCTGGCGGGGATCACCAGGATGCTAGAGAGGCAGCCAGAGCGTTCTGGGAAGTCGCATGAGGAGGATGTGGCTGAGCGGTCTGCAAGCAGGGACCCAAGTAGTTTCCCGGGACTACAAATCTGCTAGTTTCCGAGTAGAGAACTGCTAGGAGATTCGATGTCTTAGGTTACTGGATTGATTTAAGTAAACTTGTTAGACCTTAACTTGCTTTGGGAACTTATACGGAAAGGAATAGCGAACTTAGAAATGTCTTAGGCTTCTAAACTGCTTTTTGGGAATCTAGTTTGACTGTAAACGCATACCTATGTGACGTTTTTGTTTCAGGCAAGATTCATGTGCTAGGTGTCACTACCCTTGCCTTGCTAGACTCAGGGGCGACCCACTCGTTTATTTCGAGTGCATTCAACAGAGGATGGGGATTATTCCGGAGAGCTTGGGATTATTCCGGAGAGCTTGACGATGACCAGCGTTGTGCAGGGATTGATGATGATTTTTTGGAACATGCGATCAGAACAGACTTGGTCGTTTTGCCGATGTCAGGATTCGACCTCATCCTAGGTATGGATTGGTTGACGGAGTTTGGAGCGGTGATCGATTTCCAGCGGAGGTCAGTGACTATCAGGCTTACAGGGCAGGAGACCTTCTTATTTGATGTAACGAGGAGACCGCGGAAGCCCAGATTCATATCTTTTCTACGGGTCCAGGAAGCTAGTTGAGCTCGGATGTCAGGCATTCTTGGCCAGTGTTACAGCTACAGGAGATTTAACAGGCCCTTCACTGTCCAATGTGGAGGTAGTCAGGGATTTTGCAGATGTCTTCCCTGATGATGTTGTGGGAGTTCCACCGGAGCGAGAGGTGGAGTTTTCGATCGAGCTGATGCCAGGTACAGTGCCATCTCTAAGGCACCGTATCTATTTGCTCCTACGGAGATGAAGGAGTTGAAGGAGCAGATTCAGGAGTTGCTCGATAAGTGGTTTATTCGCCCTAGATTTTCTCCATGGGGCACGCCAGTTATGTTTGTGAAAAATAAGGATGGCAGCATGAGATTGTGCATATAATACCGGGAGTAGAACCGTGTGACAGTGAAGAATAAGTACCCACTTCCGAGAATAGAGGATTTATTTGACCAGTTGCAGGCAGCTTCGGTTTTCTCTAAGATTTATTTGAGGTCTGGCTACCATCAGTTGAGAGCTAGAGAGGAGGACGTGTATAAGACTGTATTTCGGACACGTTACAGTCACTACGAGTTCTTGGTGATGCCGTTTGGCCTGACGAATGCCCCTGCGATTTTCATGGATTTGATGAACAGGGTCTTTAGACAGTACTTGGACCAGTTCATCATTGTTTCCATCGATGACATCCTGGTCTATTCGAGGAGCTTAGAGGAGCATAGACAGCACTTGCAGACGGCTTTGCAGACGTTGAGAGAGCACATGTTGTATGCCAAGTTCAGCAAGTGCGAGTTTTGGCTTGAGCAGATGCTGTTCTTGGGGCATATCGTCTCGAGAGATGGGATTTCAGTCGACCCATAGAAGGTGGAGGCAGTGCAGAACTGGGGGATTCCAAAGAATGCAGCGGAGATTCGCAGTTTCTTGGGATTAGCAGGATACTACCGCAAATTTATCAAGGGCTTCTCTTCGATTTCAGTGCCCTTGACAACCCTGACCAAGAAGAATGCGAAGTTTGTGTGGAGTCCTGAGTGTCAGATGAGCTTTGATCAGCTGAAGGAGGACCTCACTTCAGAACCAGTGTTAGTTATACCCGTGGATCATGAGGAGTTTGTAGTGGCCACTGATGATCAGTTGCAGCAATGGAGACAACGTGATGAAGCCAGATGCCGATGCCTGTACACAGTTGAGGATGAGATTGTCGTTTTAGAGGTTGCATGTGGGTACCGTGTATTGGGCAGCTGAGAGCTGAGATCTTTGCAGATGCGCATGCATCGACGTACTCCATCCACCCAGGGAGTACGAAGATGTACAGTGACTTGCAGACGTTGTATTGGTGGCCGGGGATGAAGAAGGATATCGGGAGATTTGTATCTGAGTGCTTGACCTGTCAGCAGGTCAAGGCAAAGCACCAGTGACCGGAAGGATTGTTGCAGCCACTCCCTATTACCGAGTGGAAGTGGGAGCACATTACGATGGATTTTGTGGTCGGATTACCCAGGAGCCCAAGAGGATTCACAGCGATATGGGTGATTATGAACATACTCACCAAGTCAGCGCATTTCTCACCGGTGAAGACTACTTTCACCTTGACGTAGTACGCAGAGCTTTACATCAGTGAGATTGTCAGGCTACATGGCATACTAGTCTCTATAGTGTCAAACAGGGACACCAGGTTTACATCTGCGTTTTGGAGGATTTTACACGCCGTCTTGGGGACTAGGTTATCTTTCAGCAAGGCTTTTCACCCACAGATAGATGGTCAATCGGAGAGGGTCATCCAGATTCTCGAGGATTTGCTGAGAGCTTGTGTGATAGAATTCCAGGGTACGTGGGACTCGAGGTTGCCGCCGGTAGAGTTCACGTACAACAACAGCTTTCAGGCATCGATTGGGATGGCTCCATATGAGGCTCGGTACGCGAGGAGATGTCGATCTCCCATGCACTGTGATGAGGTTGGAGAGAGAGTGTTGACTGGACCGGAGTTAGTGCAGCAGACAGCGGATATAGCGACGAGGATACGGGAATGGATGAGGACAGCCCAGAGTCGTCAAAAGAGTTATGTCGATACGAGACGACGAGATCTGGAGTTAAATGTTGGGGAGCATGTGTTTGTGAGGATCTCTTCCATGAAGGGCGTGATGCATTTTGGCCGGAGGGGCAAGCTCAGCCCTACATTTATTGGGCCATTCGAGATCTTGGAGGGGGTTGATACTTTAGCATACTGAGTAGCGTTACCACCCAGCTTGTCAGCGGTCCATAATGTTTTCCACATCTCGATGCTGCGGAACAATGTTTCGAATCCGTCACAAGTATTAGATTTTGAGCCTCTCTAGTTAGCGCCAGACTTATCATTCGAGAGGAGCGCAGAATAATCCGATGGTCAAGGTTCGATGGCAGAATCACTCAGATGATGAGGTTACCTGGGAGACTGAGACCGATATGCGGACGCGCTACCCTGAGCTATTTGGTACGTAATTAATTTCGGGGACGGAATTCCTTTAAGGGGGGAGGGTTGTAACACCTAAAAATCCTGAATACGTAGAAATGAGTGCATAACTGGGGGAAAAATCATTTTAGAAAATTACATGTCATTTTATGTGATTTATATATGTTTTTAATGTTGCATGATATGTATGGTCTATTTTTAGCCTGTTTGAGTTCCGAACGTGTGGACGAGACTAGTGACTACAGAGATGAAAATAATTTGAGATTTTTAAGTCCTTAGATTTTTAAGAATGAATTTATTATTTTTAAGCAGCAATTTCCGAAAATTGGGGTTCTTATAATTATTTTTTAGGGGAACCCGTTTTTTTCCTATACAACTGTTTTAATGAACTTTAATGTATTTTAAAATTTGGGGAGACCTTTATTTCGAAAATTAGAGGTTTTAAAAGCATGGATTAAAGTTTTAATTAAAATTTCAATTTAGTGGAGGGTTAGGATTGTAAGATTCCATTTAATTTTCTTAATAAAACATGAGGGGTCATTTGTGTCACACCCATTATTTCAAAACACAAATTTTGCAAAAAACCTAGCCTCCACTAATCCTCCATAGCTGTTCCCCTCCCCCTCTCAAAGTAGCCCCATCGGTTTTCTTCATCTTCTGGTGATCCAAGGCGGTTTTGGTCCCGATCTCGCGTCCTACACGTCGGTAACTCGCAGATCTCTTCTTTATCCAAGCCAGGCATGTTATATCTCTCCTTTTCTCACCATTTAGATCATAGTATACTATTTTTTAAAAGGATGTGAATGATTTGTATGTATTTTGATTAGATCTATGTTTAAGATTTGAGATCCATGCATGCATCATGTTTTTCAACAAGTGTTTGATTCAGTCTTGATATGCTTCGGTCATGAGCAGTTCATGGGGCTAGGTTTTGGTCCAAGGGAGGTCCAGGTAGTAAGAAAATCGAGTTAGGATCACTTAGGTCCAAACGGGAAGCGATTTGGTCAAGTAATGAATTAGTTATGAATTTTATGATGAGCAAGTGTCCTGACTTGTCGTCTGTGCGCGACATTAGAGTTGTTAGGGTCGGGTATGTCACTCTATGCGGTTTGAGTGGTCAAGGTTGATTTCAAGAGATATCTCATTGAGTTAGGGTCATGTAGGTCCAAATGGGAACCGATTTGGTCGATGAACGAATTAGTTATGAATTTTATGGCTAGCACATGTCTTGGATGCAGTCTGCGCGTGGGTAGTGGGTTTGCGGGCATCGGGTTGGTCACGTCCTGAATCATTTTTGAGTCTCGTTTGTTCCAGTAGCTAGTGGGGTGAGTTAGGGTGATGTGGGTTGAATAGAGAGTAATTTGGTTAAGAATAGATTTTTAATGATTTTCACCGTTTTGTCGCTCGAAGTGAGCCTCGTCGGGTCATTTTTGTGAAAATTAAGATTTCGAGTCTTAGGTATTGCCAAAGTTCGTGGATTACTTTAATTGATGATTTAAGCAAATTTTAAGATATTTTCAAGCATTTTTAGAATTTATTTGATTTATGGGATTTTTGTCAAATTTTAATGTTTGATTTTAAAGCGAAGGAGTGAGTATTTTATACACTTAATATTCAATTTTAAAGTATAGGGTCCAATTTTAATATTATTTGGGTCAAATGTTTTAAATTCAAATATTTAGTCAAATGTTTTATTATTGTTGGACCTAATATTTAATTTTCAAGTTTTAAAGTCAAAAGTTTGGCCTTTTTATTTAGTCAAATTTGGTCAATTGCTCTTCAAAACTTAAATAGTTGATTTTTAGTAAAGTATGGGGTATTTCAGAAATTTTAAAGGTTAATTTTAAAATTTTGGGCCAAGTCACGTATTAGGCTAAGTCTAAATTTTTAGTTAAGTTTAGGTTCTTTTTGGACTTAGTTGTAGTGGGCCGGACACCTGAACCAGTCCTTGATCGATGTAGAAAATATAGAAGCCCGTGAATATATATTTAATTATACATGTAGTATTCTATGTACGTTAATGTTTTTAAAGGAAATGATTAAATATATATTGACGGGCTAAGCTTTTAAATAAGTGCACGCATCATTAGATTTTATGAAACGTTAAAGACATGTTCTTTTTTGAGAAAAAACCCGAGGATCAAAGTGACTTGTGGCAAAATTTAATGATGGGAGCTAGCCGGATAGTCGGGCCCGGGGATCCCATGTTTTAATGCATTACGAGCATATGGATCCATGTGATCACGACATGGTGAAGTGGCATAGGAGGTGCTTGTGATCCCGAGGTAAGGTCGGGTGAACCGCACCGCCACGTACGTTGGTTCTTTCGATTGATCAATCATACGCTCGCTCACATTTCACAGATACGACTCATACGTTTTTATGTTACGTTACGTCATGCCTTATGTATTCTATATGATTATGATACGTTATGATATGTTACGAACCATGTTTTACGACCATCCATGCATGCATGATTTAACGTATTTTATATCACGTATGTGATTTTATTATATGTACTTTGTTATTTTAAAGATAGAGCATGCTGAGCCTCTAGGCTCACTAGGTTTAAATGGTGCAGGTGATGACCCTGTGGATTTTATCCCGACTGGCGGTAAGGACCTTCTAGCGCCTATTGCAGCAGTACCCCATGACCACTATGATGTCTTTAGTTACGTTATGATACAATTTTAAGACATTTTATTTACATGTTCCGTTTCCGCAATATTTTCATACTCTGATTTTTAAACAGCATTGGTGACTTTACGTTTTAAGATATTCATTTATTTATGTGTTAAAGGATGTTGAGAAATGTTTTATAGGGAATGTTCCATCTTTTTAGAATATTTATTCCGCAATGATTTAAAAAAAAATTTCTAGAGTACAGTTCGTTTCATTTGGTATCAGAGTGGTGGTTCTGGAGGGGTACTACCCTGCTGCATGGAGCTCAGAAGTCGCACTGCAAGTCTGTAAGATTTAGAGTTTTACGATGCATGTTTATTTTCAAGATGCATGTATTTTCAGCATTAATTTTACTTTAGGAGTTTTAGAGTTAGATGCTTAGTCATGCACTTAGATTTACGTGAAGGGTTTGGGTGCCAGTATGCCTTCCAGACGTGCTAGAGACCAACATAATGATGATGCACCTCCTCCTCCCCCACCTCCGCAGTTGACTCCATAGGATAGGACTATCGTGGATATACTGGCCGGGATCACCAGGATGCTAGAGAGGCAATCAGAGCATTTTGGGAAGTCGCATGAGGAGGATGTGGCTGAGCGGTCCGCAAACAGAGACCCAAGTAGTTTCCCAGGACTACAGATCCGCTAGTTGCCGAGTAGAGAACTGCTAGGAGATTCGTTGTCTTAGGTTACTTGATTGATTTAAGTAAACCTGTTAGACCTTCTAGAACTTGCTTTGGGAACTTAGACGGAAAGGAATAGCGAACTTAGAAAGGTCTTAGGCTTCTAAAATGCATTTTGGGAATCTAGTTTGACTGTAAACGCGTACCTGTGGACGTTTCTGTTTCAGGAAAGATTCATGTGCTAGGTGTCACTAACCTTTCCTTGCTAGACTCAGGGAGACCCACTCGTTTATTTCGAGTGCGTTCACACAGAGGATGGAGATTTCGGAGAGCTTGGGAGTAGCTCTCGCCATGACGGTTTTGTCAGGAGAGGAGTTGATGACTACCAGCGTCATTCAGGGATTGACGATGATGTTTTAGGATCATGTGGTCAGAGCAGACTTGGTCTTTTTGCCGATGTAAGGATTCGAACTCATCCTAGGTATGGATTGGTTGACGTAGTTTGGAGCAGTGATCGATTTCCAGCGGAGGTCAGTGACTATCAGGCCGCCAGGGTAGGAGACCTTCTTATTTGAGGCAGCGAGGAGATCGCGGAAGCCCATATTCATATCTTTTCTACAGGCCAGTAATCTAGTTGAGCTCGGATGTCAAGCATTCTTGGCCAGTGTTACCGCTACATGAGATTTAACAGGCCCTTCACTGTCCAATGAGGAGGTAGGCAAGGATTTTGCAGATGTCTTCCCTGATTATGTTGTGGGAGTTCCACCGGAGCGAGAGGTGGAGTTTTCGATCGAGCTGATGCCAGGTACAATGACCATCTCTAAGGCACCGTATCTATTGGCTCCTATCGAGATGAAGGAGTTGAAGGAGCAGATTCAGGAGTTGCTCGATAAGTGGTTTATTCACCCTAGATTTTCTCCATGGGGCGCGTCAGTTCTGTTTGTGAAAAAGAAGGATGGCAGCATGAGATTGTGCATAGACTACCGGGAGTTGAACCGTGTGACAGTGAAGAATAAGTACCCACTCCCGAGAATAGAGGATTTATTGGACCAGTTGCAGGGAGCTTCGGTTTTCTCTAAGATTGATTTGAGGTCTGACTACCATCAGTTGAGAGCTAGAGAGGAGGACGTGTCCAAGACTGTATTTCGGATACGTTACAACCACTACGAGTTCTTGGTGATGCCATTTGGCCTGACGAATGCCCCAGCGATTTTCATGGATTTGATGAACAGGGTCTTTAGACAGTACTTGGACCAGTTCATCATTGTTTCCATCGATGATATCCTGGTATATTCGAGGAGCTTAGAGGAGCATAGACAACACTTTCAGACGGCTTTGCAGACGTTTAGAGAGCACATGTTGTATGCCAAGTTTCAGTAAGTGCGAGTTTTGGCTTGAGCAGGTGCCATTCTTGGGGCATATCGTCTCGAGAGATGGGATTTCAGTCGACCCATAGAAGGTTGAGGCAGTGCATAACTGGGGGATTCCAAGGAATGCAGCGGAGATTCGTAGTTTCTTGGGATTAGCAGGATACTAACACAAGTTTATCAGGGGCTTCTCTTCGATTTCAGTGCCCTTGACAGCCCTGACCAAGAAGAATGCGAATTTTGTGTGGAGTTCTGAGTGTCAGATGAGCTTTGATCAGCTGAAGGTGGCCCTCAATTCAGAACTAGTGTTAGCTATGCCGGTGGATCATGAGGAGTTTGTAGTGTACACAGATGATTCCCTGAGACGTTTGGGTGCAGCTCTGATGCAGGGAGGCAAGGTTATCGCTTATGCATCGAGGCAGCTGAAGAGTTATGAGCAGAACTATCCGACGCAAGATCTGGAGCTTGTAGTAGTAGTGTTGGCTCTGAAGATTTGGAGACACTACCTGTACGGCGAGAAGTGTCAGATTTTCACCGACCACAAGAGCCTCAAGTACTTCTTCACCCAGATGGAGCTGAACATGAGGCAGTGCAGATGGATAGAGTTGGTGAAGGACTATGATTGTGACATTAGCAACCATCCGGGTAAAGCTAATGTGGTGACAGACGCTTTGAGCCGGAAGACTACAGTAGTGGCATGTTTGTCAGTTGAGAGACCACTCCAGGCTGAGGTACAGAGGTTCGAACTGGAGTTTATTCAGGTGGCTGTGCATCGAGATTGGCAACGCTCACAGTTCAGCTGACTTTTCGAGGCGGATTAGAGACGGGCAGGCCTCTGATGATCAGTTGCAGCAGTGGAGAGAGCGTGATGAGGCCAGTTGCCAAGGCATGTACACAGTTGAGGATGGGATTGTACGTTTTAGAGGTCGCATGTGGGTACCAAGTACTGGGCAGCTGAGACCTGAGACCTTAGAAGAGGCGCATGCATCGACGTACTCCATCGACCCAGGGAGTACGAAGATGTACAGAGATTTGCAGACGTTGTATTGGTGGCCGCGAATGAAGAAGGATATTGGGAGATTTGTATCTGAGTGCTTGACCTGTCAGCAGGTCAAGGCAAAGCACCAGTGACCGGCAGGGTTGTTGCAGTCACTCCCTATTCCCGAGTGGAAGTGGGAGCACATTATGATGGATTTTGTGATCGGATTACCCATGATCCCAGAGGATTCACAGCGATATGGGTGATTGTTAACAGACTCACCAAGTCAGCGCATTTCTTACCGGTGAAGACTACTTTCACCCTGATGTAGTACGCAGAGCTTACATCAGAGAGATTGTCAGGCTACATGGCATACAAGTATATATAGTGTCAAACAGGGACACCATGTTTACATCTGCGTTTTGGAGGAGTTTACATGTCGCCTTGGGGACTAGGTTGTCGTTCAGCACGGCGTTTCACCCACAGATAGATGGTCAGTTGGAGAGGGTCTTCCAGATTCTATAGGATTTGCTGAGAGCTTGTGTGATAGACTTTCAGGGTAAGTGGGACTCGAGGTTGCCGCTGGTAGAGTTCACGTACAACAACAGCTTTCAGGAATCGATTGGGATGGCTCCATATGAGGCTCGGTATGGGAGGAGATGTCGATCTCCCGTGCACTGGGATGAGGTTGGAGAGAGAGTGTTGACTGGACCGGTGTTAGTGCAGCAGACAGCGGATATAGCGATGAGGGCAGTCCAGAGTCGTCATAAGAGTTATGCCGATCAGAGATGACGAGATCTTGAGTTAGCTGTTGGGGAGCATGAGTTTGTGAGGATCTCGCCCATGAAGGGCATTATGCGCTTTGGCCAGAGGGGAAAGCTCAGCTCGAGATTTATTGGGCCATTCGAGATCTTGGAGAGGGTTGGTACTTTGGCATACCGAGTAGCGTTATCACCCAGCCTCTCAGCGGTCCATAATGTTTTCCACATCTCGATGTTGCGAAAGTATGTTCCGAATCTGTCACATGTATTAGATTTTGAGCCGCTCCTGTTA
Source organism: Dorcoceras hygrometricum (assembly GCA_001598015.1). NCBI lineage: Eukaryota > Viridiplantae > Streptophyta > Magnoliopsida > Lamiales > Gesneriaceae > Dorcoceras > Dorcoceras hygrometricum. The sequence continues at coordinate 11,747 of KV020232.1, read as the reverse complement.
CCTTCGGACTTATCATTCGAGGAGCGACCAGTGCAGATTTTGGCTCGAGAGGAGCGCAGACTTAGAGCACGGAATTATCCGATGGTCAAGGTCCGATGGCAAATTCACTCAGAGGATGAGGTTACCTGGGATACTGAGATCGATATGCAGATGTGCTACCCTAAGCTATTTGGTACGTACTTAATTTCGGGGACGAAATTCCTTTAAGGGGAGGAGAGATGTAATGCCTAGAAATCCTGAATACGTAGAAATGTGTGCATGACTAGGGGAAAAATCATTTTAGAAAATTACATGCAATTTTATGTGATTTATTTATGATTTTAATGTTACATGATTTGTATGGTCTGTTTTTAGCCTGTTTGAGTTCCGGACTTGTGAACGAGACTAGAGACTACCGAGATAAAAATTATATGAGATTTTTAAGTCCTTAGATTAAAAATGAATTTATTATTTTTAAGAAGCAATTTCCGAAAATTGGGGTTATTATGATTAGTTTTGACGGGAACCCGTTTTTCTCCTATATAACTGTTTCAATGAACTTTATTGTATTTTAAAATTTGGGGAGGTATTTCGAAAATTAGAGGTTTTAAAAGCATGGATTAAAGTTTAATTAACATTCAATTTAGTGGAGTTTCAGGATTGTAAAATTCCATTTAATTTTCTTAATTAAACATGAGGGGTCATTTGTGTCACACCCATTATTTCAAAACACAAATTTTTCAAAAAGCCTAGCCTCCACTAATCCTCCATAGCCGTTCCCCTCCCCCACTCAATGCAGTCCCATCGGTTTCTTCATCTTTTGGTGATACAAGGCGGTTTTGGTCCCGATATCGCGTCCTACACGTCGGTAACTCGCAGATCTATTCTTTCTTCAAGCCAGGCACGTTATATCTCTCCTTTTATCCCCATTTAAATCATAGTATACTGTTTTTTAAGAAGGATGTGCATGATTTGTATGTATTTTGATTAGATCTATGTTTAAGGTTTGAGATCCATGCATGCATCATGTTTTTCAACATGTGTTTGATTCATTCTTGATATGCTTCGGTCATGGACAGTTCATAATGCTAGGGTTTGGTCAAGGAATGAATTATTTACGATTTTTATGATCAGCAAGTGTCCTGACTTGTCGACTGTGCACGACATTAGAGTTGTTTGGGTCGGGTAAGTCACTCTATGTGGTCAGAGTGTCAAGGTTGATTTAAAGAGATATCTCATTGAGTTTGGGTCACGTAGGTCCAAATGGTAAGCGATTTGGTCGAGGAACGAATTAGTTATGAATTTTATGGCTAGCACGTGTCCTGGATGCAGTCTGCGCATGGATAGTGGGTTTGCGGGCGTTGGGTTGGTCACGTCTTGAATCATTTTTTAGTCTCGTTTGTTCCAATGCCTAGTGGGGTGAGTTAGGGTGATGTGGGTCGAACAGAGAGATATTTGATTCAGAAATGGATTTTTAATGATTTTTAACTTTTCGTCGCTCGAAGTGATCCTCGTCGGGTCATTTTTGTGAAAATTAAGATTTCGAGTTAGGGTGATGTGGGTCGAACAGAGAGATATTTGATTCAGAAATGGATTTTTAATGATTTTTAACTTTTCGTCGCTCGAAGTGATCCTCGTCGGGTCATTTTTGTGAAAATTAAGATTTCGAGTCTTAGGGGTTGCCAAAGTTCGTGGATTACTTTATTTGATGATTTAAGAACATTTTAAGATGTTTTTCAGATTTTTCAGAATTTATTTTTTTTATGGGATTTTTGTCAAATTTTAATGTTTGATTTTAAAGTGAAGGAGTGAGTATTTTATAAACTTTTTAAAATTCAATTATAATATAGGGTCCAATTTTAAGATTATTTTGGTCAGTGTTTTAAAGTCAAATATTTAGTCAAACTTTTTATTATTGTTGGACCAAATATTTTATTTTCAAGTTTTAAAGTCAAAATTTTGGCTTTTGGATTTTATTTAGTAAAAATTGATCAATGGGTCCTTATTTAGGCAAAATTTTAAATAGTGATTTTTAGTAAAAGATGAGGTATTTTAGAAATTTTAAAGATTAATTTTAAAGTTTTGGGCCAAGTCATGTATTAGGTTAAGTCAAAATTTTAAGTTAAGCCTAGGTTCTTTTTGGGCTTAGTTGTAGTGGTCCAGGCACCTGAACCAGTCCTTGACCGGATTCGAAAATGTAGAAACCTATGAATATATATTTAATTGTACATGTAGTATTCTATATACTTTAATGTTTTAAAGGTAATAATTAAATATATATTGACAGACTAAGCTTTAAATTGCATGATTTTAATAAATGCACGCATCATGAGATTTTATGAAACGTTAAAGACATGTTCTTTTTTGAGTAAAAACCCGAGGATCAAAGTGACTTGTGGCAAAATTTAATGATGGGAGCTAGCGGGGTAGCCGGGCCCGGGGATCCCCGTATTTTAACTGTATTACGAGCCTATGGATCCATGTGATCACGACATGGTGAAGTGGCAGCTTAGTTGTAGTGGTCCAGGCACCTGAACCAGTCCTTGACCGGATTCGAAAATGTAGAAACCTATGAATATATATTTAATTGTACATGTAGTATTCTATATACTTTAATGTTTTAAAGGTAATAATTAAATATATATTGACAGACTAAGCTTTAAATTGCATGATTTTAATAAATGCACGCATCATGAGATTTTATGAAACGTTAAAGACATGTTCTTTTTTGAGAAAAACCCGAGGATCAAAGTGACTTGTGGCAAAATTTAATGATGGGAGCTAGCGGGGTAGCCGGGCCCGGGGATCCCCTATTTTAATGTATTACGAGCCTATGGATCCATGTGATCACGACATGGTGAAGTGGCATAGGAGGTGCTTGGGATCCCGAGGTAAGGTCGGGTGAACCGCACCACCACGTACGTTGGTTCTTTCGATTGATCAGTCATACGCCAGCTCACATTTCACAGATACGACTCATACGTTTTTATGTTACGTTACGTCATGCCTTATGTATGCTATATGATTATGATACGTTATGATATATTACGAACCATGTTTTACGACCATCCATGCATGCATGATTTAACGTATTTTATATCACTCCTATGGATTTTATCCGACAGGCGGTGAGGACCTCCGAGCGCCTATTGCAGCAGTACCCAATGACCACTATGATGTCTTTAGTTACATTATGATACAATTTTCAGACATTTTATTTACATGTTCCGTTTCCACAACATTCATACTCTGATTTTTAAACAACATTGGTGATTTGAAGTTTTAAGATATTCATTTATTATGTTATAAAGGATGTTGAGAAATGTTTTAAAGGTAATGAGCAATACTTTTTAGTTTATTTATTCCGCACATGATTTCAAAAAAAAACTTCTAGAGTACGATTCGTTTCAACATGCGATGTCACTATTTGATCTCCAAGATGTATGCATGGCTATCAAATCTCGATTAAAAATGATCGTTGATTTGGTCGGGATATTTGAGCTGAAAGGATCGTACTGTACGCTAACCATGACCAAATGGTTCTTGCAGGTACTATCAGTGATACCTAGTGGATCATGGGGCGATGTTGCTAGACGCTTTACCATGATTCGATGGATAAGTCCGTAAATATGTTTTCTTAGTCACAAAAGTTGTGAGCCCACGGCTAGCTGTATCCCTGAACCATTGATGTTCACACACTTACTGGTTTCTCAATTCTCGTACGAAAATTATACTCAATTAGTTGAATATAGTAGGAGGAAGGATGGAAGTGTAACTTCCTAAAATTAGCTGGGTAAGTATGACTTTCCTTATAGCTGATAGGGGCCTAAATGCTATTTTGGATTAGGTGGTCCGAAAAATTGTTTTCACATAATAATGTTCAGTTTCATGATCTTATGGAATAAACTTTTGTTCTATGATCAATTTAGAAGGTATGGACTAACATTCTCTAAGAGTACTTCTAGGTTATTGTAGGGGCTAAGGCCCGTTTAAAACCCAACTTTCTAAGACAAAGAAACGCCCTAAGTGAGCGCAGCCGGTACAAACCATTTTAAGTCGGTCTATTAAGGACTCTCTTAGATTACGTTTTTGTCACACAACCTCATTATAGCTGATAGGGGCCTAAATGCTATTTTGGATTAGGTGGTCCGAAAAATTGTTTTCACATAATAATGTTCAGTTTTCTAAAGTGTGAAGATCGGTACGATCTGATCGTCGATCGGAATTATGATGAAGAAACAACGATGGACTTGAAATCAATTTTCCTTGGGTCTGGCCTGACCTGGGCCTATTAACCTGGTTTAAGCCCTCGAAAAATCAAATAGGGGTCTTAGGGGAGTCATTTACACACACCAAGTTGTATTGAGAACTCAAAATCTCCCCTCCCCTCCTCTCTCTCGCCCTCTTACTCCCGCCGCCGTGCTGCCGTCGACGCCGTCTTCGGAATTTGTTCCGATCCTCCCAGATATTCAAATTTGATGTATGTTATTTAATTTTCGTGTATTGACCGTTTTTGGATATTAAAATTTTAAACTTCTTTTGCGCCCCGTGAGTGGGATCCGGATCTGCCGCTTCGCCAACAGTTCCATCCAACTCACAGCAAGTGTGAATGGCGTGCACCGCTTTCCGAGACACTGAACTGCCCAATAATATGAGTCGGGCTATGTATGCGGGAAGCATCAACGTACACCCATTGTTGATAGAAGGTAGGAAATTTTAAACAATATAAATTCGCCTAGCTTCATGATCTTATGGAATAAACTTTTGTTCTATGATCAATTTAGAAGGTATGGACTAACATTCTCTAAGAGTACTTCTAGGTTATTGTAGGGGCTAAGGCCCGTTTAAAACCCAACTTTCTAAGACAAAGAAACGCCCTAAGTGAGCGCAGCCGGTACAAACCATTTTAAGTCGGTCTATTAAGGACTGTCTTAGATTACGTTTTTGTCACACAACCTCATTATTATCAATAGATCAAGTTCCTTCAATTTAATCATTAAACTTTAATATTTATATAAATTTTAAATCAAATTTAAAATGAGGGAGTTTTAATTTTAAAATTTGGTCTCATAAATTTAAATCAAATTTAAAATCCACTTATTCAGCAGATATATATCACATATATAATAGGGACGATTCACAACCGAGAGCAATGCACTCTGTGGTTGTCAAGCACGGATCTAGGTCAAATCCTAGGTGACATGCAAATGCAATCTGATTACATAAGGTTCCAATTTTACATGTCTTCGATATTCAATATCTTTGATCATTATCTCCACCATCTTCAAACTTATATCTCACTAAGTCTAATATTTACATTAATATATATGACAAATGGATACATATAAATGGGAGGAACGGGCCATAAACCAGACCTAATTTAAGATGATATCAACAATATTACAATCAAGAATAGTAAAACCTCGCATACACCTAGCACATTGATCATGGCCCTCGATCATCCCAACCAATATATTTATTCAAATCAAATTAATTAACATAATTAAAATAATCAAATCAAATTTGCTTTTATCCAACAAAATCATATTTTAAATATAAAATCATATTTTATAAATAAAATCATGTTTTGCAGTTTTATTTGCATCAAATAATTTTGGGCTTAAAACAATTTTAGGTCAACATCTCGAAATTTTTCAAAAATAATTTTGGTCCAACCAGAAAAGCCCGATAGCAAGTATCGGCCTAAAATCCCATCAGACTGCACGGGTCAGGCCTGAGAAAACCCTAGGTGGAAAAAAACCACCACCACATCGCCATCTTGATGGCGCTGCAAAGGCGGCGTCCCCGGCGCAGCAAGCATGCCACACGCGTGCTGCACGCCGTGCGTGGCCCCGTGGGTGACGTGTGTGCACAGGTGCCGGTCCTATGCCCGACAAGCACGTACAGGTCGGGTGGGGATGTTGTGGGTGGTGATAAATGTGGGACGTTCCTGCAACGTCCGACGCAAAGTGCCCACAGGAAATGCGGGACATTCCAACAACGTCCGCCGCAATATGCGCGTGGGAAATGCGGGACGTTTCGACAACATCCGTCACAACGTGCACATGGAAAATGCGGTACGATCCCACAATGTGAGCATGCGATACACGCCGCGATCTACGCAATAGCCTCGAGGCGCCTGAGCGACGGGCGCACTACGATCGCCTGGCTGTGGCACGGCGGCAGATCTCCAATTTTTTTTTGAAAAGTCGAGTTTTTGATGCAATTTGGCAGAAATCGTGTATGACTAATCCGAACCTAAAGCTCTGATATCACTGTTGGCGCAACGGTGGATCCAGATCCCGCCCTCGTGGTGCAGTGGAAGATTAAAATTAATTGAGCCCGGGAACGGTCAATACACGAATAATAAAACTAAACATAGGTGGTTTAGAGTATTTGCCTTTGGAGACTTGGCGCCCGGCTCGGACTATTCCGCAAAGGAGATAGCCCTTCAACAGTTGAACAGCTCCAATCCTCTAATACGGTTCTCATATCCTTTGCTGGTTTGCACTAGAAAACCAACAAAAGTTCTACGGACGGAATCTTCTTGCCAAGATGGTCGGAACAAATTCCAACGGCGGCGACTGCGACGGTCAACGGCGGGCGGCGACGAGGCGGAGAGACGAGGAGGGCAAGAACGAGGGAAGGGGATCTATGGAGGTTGTCAATACAACTTGGTGCATATGAATGTTCCCCCTAAGCCCGTATTTATCGATATTTCATGGGTTTAAACCAGGTTAATGGGCCTAAGTCAGGACCAGGGAACATTGTTTTCGAGTCCATCGTTTTGGTTTCATTATAATCCCGATTGACGATCAGATTGGACTAATCTTCACAGTTTCCAAAACTAAACATTGTGATGTGAAAACAATTTTTTAGGCCACCTAATCAAAAATAGCAATTAGACCCCTATCAGCCAAAAGGAAAGTCATACTTCCCCAGCCTATTTAGGAAGTCATACTTTCATCCTTCCTCCTACTATACTCAACACTTCGAGTACCATTTCTGTACGGGAATTGAAAAACCAGTACTTATGTGACCTTTAATGGTTCAGGATTCAGCTAGCCGTGGGCTCACAACTCCTTGTGACTCCAAAAATGCATTTTCGGACTTATCCATCGGACCATGGTAACGCTTATAGCAACATCTCCCCAAGATCCTTAGGTATCACTGATAGTGTCTGCAAAAACCAGTAGGTCAAGGTTAGCGTACAGTATGGTCCTTTCAACTCAAATATCCCGATCGAATCAACGATCATTGGTAAATCGAGAGTCACTAGAGAATCGATAGCCATGCATACATCTTGGAGATCAAATAGTGACATCACATGTGCTACTAGGTAAACCCATTTATCTAAAACACATCTGTGAGACCCGAAAGATTATTGGGTTAATTGAGTTAATTAATCGGGACCAGATTTGGCTTGAACAGATTTGGGATGGATCAGCTTTGAGTTGGTATGCTTGGAGAGCATATCGGGTTTCTATTTTGTGTGTTTAGAACAGATCTGGACAGTGGTAGAGTTCGACGAGGTAGTAATCAGATTCGGGGAGTTGAGAAGTTCTGGTTGGTATCTTCGGATTTGGTGTTGGTCGATTGGAAGTGAAGCTAGAGGTCAAATCTTGTTATCGCTAAGTATTTGGAGTTCGCTAGAGAATGTCCTGCATGGGTAGCAATATGCCATCGTTTAGAGGAAATCAGATTTGAGTTGCGATTAGTTGTTAGCGCTGCGTGAACCGGCTTGGTTCGAGAGTTTACTGTAGACCTGCTTTGGGTTGTCTAGATCGGAAGGCAGTGCGATCTCGTTTTGGGTTCAGTGAACGCTGGTCAGTGTTGGTATCATATCTGGGTGTTTTGGTTTGGAGCGATGCGACGCCGTTTAGAGATACACGTGTATGTGTTAATTGGTTAGCGGTGCGACGTTGTTTGGTAGTAGCGCGCTGGTGTAGCGTGTGTTCCAGATATGGAGTGTTACTCAGATCTGAGTGGGTATCAGCTTTGAGCCAGTAATGTCGGTGGTTACTGTTTATCAGATTTGGGGAACTTAAGTAGTATTTACAGAAGACTTTGACCGTAGTCTTGCTATTGTTTTCCTACACTTAGAGATATTTCTCGTAACCTTACCCTGTCGCGATGCCCTACTACTGTTCATAGAAGATTATCTTCTTTGATTTCCGGTGGTAGACAACTCCGATTGAAGTAAGAGTGGTAGCGTTGGACTCCTCTTGATAAGGCGATTCGTTTCTATACCTCTTTCTTAGGCTTGGGATAAGCTAGAAGCAGATCGCATAGGAAGCTACTCTGTGTAGTCTGTTACCATTTGAGCAGATTTTCTTCTGCCGTTCAGGTAGCTTGTTGGGTTTCAGATCTGGTTGCTCGGGACCTCTTTTGTGGTAATTGTAGCTCAGAACTAAGGTACGGATATGAGCTTGTTTTACAGTGTTGTATTGAGCATGGATATTATGTGTGCTGATGTGTATGCTTCTGTGTTGCTATTTCTTGCTTCTGCTGTGTTGATTATTGCAAGCTGTTACATTTCATACATGCATTATTCATGTTGAGCTCAGATCTTGTTTAGCCGTGCCTTGTTGTGTTGGTATGTGCGTACCAGGATGCTTGTTTGGAGGCCGATCGGGTAACTCCCATCATCCTCATCTCCCTGCTTGGATCTGTTAGCCACTATGAGCGGAGTGGGTAGCTCCCATATCTCATGAGTTGGGCAACAACATGTTGAGTGATTTGTCGTGCATCTGGTACCGTGTGTCGAGATGAGTGGGTAGCTACCATACACCCTGTGGCCACTATCTTTCAGTTGATCTGTATCAGTTGTTGAGCAGTTTCTTGAGATACTTTGGCTCCCCGCCTTCAGTTGTAGCCTTGTTCTCCTGCATAGCATCTACATATTATCTATTTCTATTTAACTGATGTTTTTCAGTTGTTCTCCGTACTGGGGTTTGAACCCAATGTCCCTATGGGGCTCGTTGTTTTGTTTGCTTGTGTGTATTTCAGGTTATCATGGTTTCTCAGCTGATCGTGGAGTTGATCCAGCTGGTAATGCCCCGGGAGGTGGATAGAGTGTCCCAGTTGTATGTAGTATATTTATGTTATATTGTATTGTGTTGAGCAGTTTCTTGAGATACTTTGGCTCCCCGCCTTCAGTTGTAGCCTTGTTCTCCTGCATAGCATCTACATATTATCTATTTCTATTTAACTGATGTTTTTCAGTTGTTCTCCGTACTGGGGTTTGAACCCAATGTCCCTATGGGGCTCGTTGTTTTGTTTGCTTGTGTGTATTTCAGGTTATCATGGTTTCTCAGCTGATCGTGGAGTTGATCCAGCTGGTAATGCCCCGGGAGGTGGATAGAGTGTCCCAGTTGTATGTAGTATATTTATGTTATATTGTATTGTATCTATGTTGAGCGAGAGACTCATCATGGATCTTTTGATTTGTTGATTGGGAGTCACTCTATGCTTGTACGTTAGTCTATTATTATATTGGGCTTTAAGTTGTTGTAAAACATGTATTTTAAGTATCGTTGTATTTTTAACTTATGTTTTCAAAGTCAGGCCAAAGCGAAAAATTTTAGCCATTATTTTTAATGCTTTCGCTATTGTTTATTGCGTGGTTAACTATATGTTGTGCACCGGGCCTGACAACATCTAGTACTCTTGGCAGAGATTTGTCACACTATTATATCCTCATATAGCATTGGATATCCACGCACAAGGGCGAGTGGTGAATCCTCGACAGTGAAGCATTGAATCCTACATGCATCGGGACCTCACCAATCCCGCCACCAGATGACCCCAACGGAGTCCGTAAACGGGCCAAATTTAGGCACCTATCATGTAGTCTCCATGACGTTTCGAGTAGTATGGACTAATCTGTACAACCAAGATGATGGTCCCCGGAAATAGGATCACTAAGCAAATAGGAGTTCAGAAGGGGGGGGGTTGAATGAACTCCTTCGATTTTTCTATTTCAAAATGCTTTTTAAAATCTTTTGGATTCTCAGTCTTATGCAAACTTCTCGGCCACAATAAATGTGCGGAAATAGGCCGATTAGTTTGTGAACAATAAACAGTGTGCGATTGTAAATAAATGCGTAAGTAAAAGTTCAAGTCAAGAGTTTGTTTCTGGAAGTTCGGATATTAATATCCTACGTCTCCCCTTCTTCCTCCTCGGAAGGTAGCACTAAAAGACTTTGATGTGAGTAGCCTTTCTACAAACACCCAATCCCAAAGCCAACCGGCTTGAGAACTCCTAGCGCTTTACACCACAACTTGACGCAGACTTCGCTGCTGGTTTACAATGATTTGAACGTTTTACGAACTTCTTAACAGACAGTTCGTTTACAGACTCTATCAAATACTACAATGAAAGAACGAAACTAGAGCCTGTAAATTTTCTTCTGGTTTCAACAAGGAAACACGATAACCAGAAGATTTGACTCGAAGGTAATTCAAATGAAGAACGACTGTTGTATTCTTCGAGTCTGTGAGCTTTTTGAAATATCAACGAAGAGAAAGCTCTGTAGTAATTTTGGCAGCGTTGCAGCAAGATGATAATTAGCGAGTTGTATTTTCTTCGACACTGCTGCTGGTATTTATAGGCTTCGACTGCAACGGTAACTTTAATTCTTCAAAGGAAAATGAATCCCGTTTGAATTACTGCCAAAATTGTACACCGTAAATCCTGCTCCACTACAAGGTAAATTGCTCATCCACAGAGCCAATTTGTCTTCTTTCCATATTTGTGCAAGCATGGAGAAACGGCCTCTTTGTACTGTACTATTTACCAAAAATAGTATCAATCTTGTCTCCTTAATTCCAGGCAATCAGTACGATTCTATTGTGGCCATTGATCTTTTCCAATTTGAGTATACGATCAATTTGAATCAATTTTAACTTGCGCCTGAAATGACTTTATCAACCAGATCCAATATTCTTCATCGGTTTCAAATGTTGCGACTGGAAAAATGCTAGAATGCGTCGACTTGTTTCCACGTGTGATTTTCCAGCGCCTGGTTATACATACAGTCCATCGACTGGTTGAATAAACTTAGAAGCTCTCGACTGGATATATCATCACTGTAGCTTGCAATGGTTTCAAATACGGTGTCGCTTAAACTAAATAAAACGCTGTCGTTTGCACATGCTAACAATTTAGATCTTGCGACTGGATTGTCAAAGCTATCTTGCGATTGGTTACCTAAACGCTGTCGTTTTAACTTAATCATACGACATCGTTTGCAAATCTCTCGACTGGTTGTACTATACTGATAACTGTGACTGGATATAAGCCACTGTTCACTGCGACTGAATTCTACCCACTGTTCACTGCGTCTGGAAACTGATAACTGTTTACTGCGTCTGGAAACTGATAACTGTTCACTGCGTCTGGAAACTGATAACTGTTCGCTGCGTCTGGAAACTGATAACTGTTCACTGCGTCTGGAAACTGATAACTGTTCACTGCGACTGGTAGAATCACTTCAAGACGCCGTCGTTTCTAATACAAAAGCTTGCGTCTTGATATACTGTTCCTCGCAACTAAAAAGCATTCCAGTCGACTTGTTTTTCTTTCCAATAGACAACACCAGATAATTTGTTCCATTTTGTTATCACCAAAACCATAAATTTTATCCTAACAATTTCCCCCTTTTTGGTGATGACAAAACTCCAGCAGCCGCAATAAAAAGATAGGCAAAAAGAAATAGAATTGCACATGAACTGCTGAAAGTCAAATTTTCATTTCACTGGAAGAA